>JANWGL010007027.1:0-14077 GCA_025200755.1 Ceratobasidium sp. C01 | reverse complement strand
TGCACCTTTTTCTCGTATCTTGGCGAATGTCAAGAACGGCCAACGGGTGATCGGAAGCTCTTACGCGTTCATAAATTTATTCCATCGCAACTTGTTCTCCTTGGATTTCAGCCGATCTTCATCCACAACCCGGATAGTAGAATGATCGGCATGATACTCGGGGAATTGCTCTACAAAATCCTTATATATCTCTTCGTCTAGCCTTCCACGCCAAGAGAAAGTTTAGTCTTGTATTTCGGTACTGGGGCTGGCGCTTACTTTGTGAGCTTCAGGTTGCTCGGAGGAATGGCTTCAAGGAGTTGCCAGTAAGTCTAGGTCGAGCTATGGTAGAACCCTATCCCGTTTAGATAAGTCTATAAGATAGCTCACCTGAGCGTGCCCAACGGCCTTCACGGCGAATCTGTAACAAATGGACCGGTAAGGGGTATTACTGGGCCACTGCAAAACAATACAAACTGCTTCTCAATCTGAAGATCGCCCGGTTAGAACGTCCAAGAAACAATCCTACACAACCAGGTTACCTCGATAAGATTCTCTGCGTTCTCTGCGTCGAATTTGGTGGACATGCTGGTGGTGGTTGTTCGTCGATCTGATTTGGTCATCCCAAACGGGTTGGTCCTGTTAAATTATCAGTGAGGACCCTGACTCAACCAAGCGACGAAATAAGGTTTTTTGTGAACAACTTCATCATCCCGGCCAAGCCACATTCACTCTTTTGAATGCATACTGGTATGGTTGAAATACCATTACAATGGAGCCTCTTATAGCAAACGATGAAAATGAACATAGGAAGACCAGGATAGCAGCTTCGTGAGTGATGCATTTTCTAGCGCGCTATTCGACTGACACAATCCGCCGAGCCCAGGATTGCTGCATTAGATGAGTTTATAGAGTCCCAAAAGGTATCTTTGAATAGACTTCAGGAAGGTGCAAGAAAGTTGGAGGACCTCAAGGGACGAGCTTTGTTCAATCCTATGAGCGTTCTTGAGGAGGTTCTAGGCGATGTAAGTCAAAATCACATCAAATTTGCCTAATTCTCACTTTGTCCTAGTCGAGTAGAGAATATTTGAGACATTCCCATGCGACTCTCGAACTGGATACGGCTATTCCGGAGTTGGATTGGGCTCTCTTTGACCAAACTGGTTCGTGTACACCCCAATTCCTGCTCTTGTTGACTAATGGCCATCCCAGCAATTCAAAGTTTTGCTCAAAATAAATCCAAGAGTGCCTCTTCCTCGCGGGCCGATCGCATCAGAAGTCAAATCGCCGAGCTCACTCAAACGGTCGTTGCCTTACCTGACCTTCCGATTGAATTACTCGACAGCGACATCCGGTCAGCGGAAGACAAGAGCAAGAAACGAAAGCGTGTCAACTCTACTCTCCGACATACTACAACAGGTACTTCGTTGGCATCTTCTGGAGGTCTTCGTCTCCCTTATACCAACAACCATCGCCACACCTGGGCGACTCCAAACACGAGTCAACGACCTCCCGAGCCAGAGTTGCTACCAGACTTGAGCACAAATGTAACAGAAGGCTTGAACGAATATCTCTCAGCGACAGAGATGCCTTTGGATGCTACATCTCAGCTGTCCTTGGACTATGGCCCTCCTCCAAAAAAAGCTTGGGCTTCGAAAAGTCCTGGCAATCTCAACCACAGTACTCAGCTCGCGTCGAATTCTCTGCCGGACTCGATCATGTCAGATCCTGAACCCGCCCCACACGCAGAGACGGAGGACGACCCTCCCCCAACTACCCGAGAAGAACCAGCTCCGGGGCAGCCCAACGAACCAGAGGACGTTCCCGCGACGTTCAAAAAGAATTGGTCTTTGGAAGAACAACACACCCTCGAGCGATTACTAACGGAAATACCTAGCACGGTTAAGTTTAGGTGAGTGCTGGTCGTACCCCCTTCTCCTACTGTGGCAAGTTTAACGGGGCCAAATTGGGCAAACAGATGGGTCAAAATTTCGGAAGCGATGGGTGGCACTCGCACGCCGCGCCAGGTTGCTTCCCGCGTACAAAAGTATTACGAAAAGATGAAGAAACTTGGCGTCGCGGTCGATTTGGCCGACATGGGCGGTGGTGGGCGGGGCGGGAGCAAAGCAACCCAAGCTATAGACAAGCCCGCTACGACACGAACCAAAAGCCAATCTACTAGGGGGATGCCAAAGACGGGCCCACAATACACGAAGTCTGGTCGACGACGATGAGTGCATACAACCCATACTATCCTCGATTGGGAGGTCCCGCTACATCGCCCTCGCTTACGCTCTCTAGTCATCCTCGGCTATGCCTAGCATCAACAGACTCTCGAATGTATCGTCTAAAGTCGGAGAAGCTGGGCCGTATCCGTTCATCAACTTGGAGTCCAGCGATGGAATGTCCCATCGGAAAGATTCTGGACGACGCGTTGCGACAAAGATGTATACGTCCGACGTGTGTCCAAAACGTTCCCATCCGTTCCCTACTTCGCCTTCGGCTTTGGCCCGCCTCGCGAGAACCGGCTCAAATGTGAACCATGTGCCAAAGACTTGCCAGAAAGGCGTCTCTTTCGTTAAACTTCTTACTTTATCTAAACCAGCCCTCTGGGGTTAAGATCCGGAGTATGAATGACAAAAGTGCCGTACTCACAACCTATGATAACTTCTGGGCTCGAGGGCGGATTGCAGAAGGGAGGCGAAGTGAGAGCCAACAAAGTTCGCAGCAATGGCGGGTAAAGGTGCGGGAAGTAGACCTAAAATGTAT
Organism: Ceratobasidium sp. C01; assembly: GCA_025200755.1. Classification (NCBI taxonomy): domain Eukaryota; kingdom Fungi; phylum Basidiomycota; class Agaricomycetes; order Cantharellales; family Ceratobasidiaceae; genus Ceratobasidium; species Ceratobasidium sp. C01. The sequence goes on along the minus strand of JANWGL010007027.1, from coordinate 11,329 downwards.
GATTACTTCAGCACCAAAATATAACGTAGGCACCACCCACCAAATCGCTACACAACACATGGGTGATCGACGACACCGCTAGCGTGTTTAGCCGTTCAACCTGTCCGAGGTCTCCCCACACGAGCGCACGAGCCTGGACTTGCACCGGTCCGCCCTCAATTGAACCCATATGGTCTTTGATTCCGTCCTCTAAAAGGGGGACCACGTTATCGAGGTCCGTCAAAATAACCTTGGCCGGGATATTCGGCTTGGCTCTATCCTGGTAAAACCTGCTTAGTTGTTGGGACACGTTGATACCGGCATATCCCGTCCCGCTCCCGACCTCGACGATCGAGGGAACCTCATCGGCATCCCCGCGAAAGAGCGAACACGGCGGATCAAATTCAAATGTCCTGTGAGAGTTGGCGGAGTTGACCGGGCCGATGTCAGGTATCGAGGTGTACGCTGCGAGCGTGTATGCCGCCTCCCTAAAATAAAGCGAGGCCGAAACAAAGCAAAAATACGGATAAATGCTAGGGCACTGGGGATTTCAGTACTAAACTGACCACACTCTCCCTGCGATTCCATACTTCTTGATACCACTCTCCTGGTCAAATGCTAGTGCGTCCGTGCGTTCGCTTGCTTTGGACGGTACAATGGCTAGATCGGGAGGGAAATTTGGGTCTTGCATATCGAACTTAAGCTCAAGTCAAAACAAAATCAACAAGTAGATAATCAGGCGAGACGGCCCTCCAAGGTAGCAACTACCGAGATCTTTCGAGGGCTAAAGAATACAGTAGGCTCGTAGCGCGTGCCGATTGCGGAGGTAGACCTTGGGTGATGGTTGTTGGAAATTGGGCTCTTGAGATAAACATTGCGCATACAACTACGCTAACAACAACAATCATACATAGATTCAGAACGAGCGACACCCAGGTTAGTCCAAATCAATGCAAGTAAAACCAATTCATATGATAAACACCAGAAAACCTCCAAAGCAGGATGAAATGCGGATAGATAAACGAGCGTCAAAATGCATAAAAAAGAATATAAATCAGAATCGAAGCCGGTTATGCCCATCCAATGTTCCGCTTTCTAATGTGTGATGTCGAAAAAACGATGGGGACTTCTTCAACGTACTTTCAAGTTCAATTTCGGAAGGTTAAGTATGGCTAGAGACAATGTTGAGCGGAATAGGTTTTTGGTTGTGGCCGATGATGACTACGCTCGCGTTGCGCGCGTGTTGGCCATGAGAGTTCCCGGGGGAGGGCTGGGAGGAGTAGGGCTCAACCTGGGATGTCATTCGGATCTGTTACGTTAGGAATCGTTAGTTCAGAATGGAAGAATGAGTTGCGGAGGGACGAACAATGATTAGGATGTTCACGGCCGTTCCGACTACGCCGACCCCCCAGTCACTGAGTAGGATGGCTACAGCATGTAGTACGGGACTGAAATTGTAGGTTAGTCTTAACCAAGGAATCAAAAAGACCTGAAACAACACACTTATCCAGTAAACCATTTACGTCAACAGCCATCCAGACAAATGCTCCAACTGCCGTCAAGAGACAGAGCAATGTCGCCATGAACTGCAATGCCGCGGTGACTAGAGCACAAAAGTCAATTCAAACCGTCCAGTTTCAATCGCTGGGAGCCTAAGCTTACTGTATGCCCTGCGGAGTCTCTGTCGCTGGTACTCAGGGCTGTATTTCTGACCCGCAGGAGAATTTTCCTCTGGGTTACCCGGAGCGGTAAGCCTGTACTGGGACGATGAATTTTCGCTTCCACCTGGAGATAACGGGCTGCGTACGACGGGTGTGTGGGACTTGCGAGAGAGTTGAATGGCAGCCCGGCGCAGGGTCACTAATAGCCAAATAGCCGTCGGAGTGAACAAGACCGTGCACAAGAAGTACCTTGGGGGAAGGATATTGAATGCTGATATAACACTGAGCTGTGTTTTTTGAAAAGCTTACCATGCAGCTGATGTCCAAGAATTCATAACAAACGCGGCCCTCGAGGCGCTAGTAAGACTCATGAACTCGTTTCCGTCCGCGCTCACAATCTGACGTAATGCGGAGTTAACGGACGCGCCATTCGACGCGAGCCATTCGTCAGAAAGCTCGGTAAGGTTCTCGATCAAGTCAAACTGGGCATTAATGAGCTTGCTCCACGCGGTCTGCGACAGTGTTGAGGTCACGATCTGGACTACATAGAGCAAGACCGGAAGCCCGAAGCAGAGGCAGTTTAGGAATGCTGGGAGCCCTCAAGTTAGTGAGAGCCTGTGGCACAACTTTCTCCCGCCTACCAGGGTGTAACAAAAAGGGGGATTTCTGCCCTTGTTCCAACGAAAGTCGGGGTAGGAGAGTTGCATACCTGATTGAGGTTAAGCGTTGCTACGTACTGGAAGCTAGAAAGGTACTTACAAGGTCCCGAACGCCGACATCCACATGCCCGCACCATCAAAGGTGAAAATAAACCCGTACCAGGATCAGCAAGGGAGTTAGTCGAGGCCTCGAAGCTCAAGTTGCCACAGCACACACACCCAGAAGTACATCTTGCTAGTTACAGCTCGTGAAGGGTACTTGTATGCGACGTAGTTCTGAAAACGTGCACTGGTTAAATCCACCCAAGGGCATAATACCGAGCGGACTTACCAGCCATGTGTATGGCTGCATCAACGCTGAGAAAGAAAAGGTCGTAATCTAACGTTAGAAGCGTGGACTGTGTGAGGAGCAGTAGTCTCCCACATGAAAACATAGTGTTCCAAACCAAAAACATCGTCAATGGATTAGGCATAATATATGAGATATGTGCTAATGGCTAATCAGCGAACGCACACAGAAGGTAATATTAGAAGATATCACCCACATGGATGGCCGTAATGTTTACGGAAAAACCATAGTGAGCCTGAATCCCCTGACACTTTCCGTCGTCACCTCACCACCACAAACGAAGCCAATGTGAGCAGTAAATTGCTAGAATATTGCTGCAATTTAACATTGATTTATCGCCAATAAATATGCGACTCACCACGCGTTGATAACCCCCGACGCAATTAAGAGCTTGTAATACCAGTCGGGCTGAAAAAAAAAGGTTTCAACGAGATATCGGAGCTTGATATTGGGCACCAACCTTGTCAGGCATTATGTGCGCGACGTAGTTCGCTGCGTACGCATACGGCGACTCTCCCTTCGGCGCCGAAAAGATGAGCAGATCCACGAACGAGAGCCCGTTCGTCGTCATTTCTGCGGTACGACGTGGTGTAGAGGGGGCTACCGGCGAGGACAACGAACATGGTAGATCCTGGGCAGTGGCGGTTATATACGAAATAAATTCAATTCATCTTACTTCTGCAAGGTTACTCGGTGGTGCACATCATTTGTATTTGGAACGCCCGACCCCGTCGGGGGACAATTACTTTTTATGTTCAATAAGTGCGGTAGGCGCCGAACTATTTCAACTTTGCGACAGCTCGCTGCCACAAGTCGAAAATATGATTGAAATCGCCCGGCAGCTACCGCACTTGCCGGTATCAAGGCCGTAGATAGCAGTTGAGACCACTCGATGATGGCTATTGAAAATTACAGCTGAAATAAACATTGCGCATACAACCACGCTGACGACAACAAGTATAGATGGACCCGGGATGAACGACAGTAGTAGTACAATGACTGGGTCGGCCTAAGGCAACACACGTAAAACAGATCCGCGTATTAAAGTCTAAAAGGCTTCAAAGGTAAGACGAAATATGGGAAGACTAACAAGTCAAGGTGGATAGAAAAGCAAGATAAATTATGATCAGAATTGGCTTGGTCTATCATACGTTTGGCCTTCCAGTGTATGGTGTCCAAACATCGGCGGGGACTTCTTCGATTCATTTTCAGGTTCATTTTTTGGATCATAGGTACTGCCAGGAATGATGTATAGCGGAATGGATTTTCCGTCGCCGGCCATACTTATTCTGCGTATGTATTGAGCTTGAGAGTTTTCGGAGGGCTGAGAAGTGTTAAGCTCAGTCTTGGATGTCATCCGGATCTGTTATGTTTGGAATCGTTAGTTCGGAGCGAAGGAACGAGTTGTAGAGAGGCGAACAATGATTAGGATGTTCACGGTTGTTCCGACCACGGCGACCACCCAGTCACTGAGTAGAATGGCTACAGAGTGCAGCACAGGGCTGGAATGTAGGTTAGCTTTGGCCAAGAGACGAGCGTGGCCGGGTACAACTCACTTGTCCACTAAATCATTTACATCAACAGCCATCCAGACAAATGTGCCGACTGCTGTCAGCAGGCAGAGCAATGTTGCGAAGAACTGTAACGCTGCAGTGACTAACTCGCGAGCATCAGACCGAGCTGCCAAGCTTCAAACGATGAGAGGATGGGCTTACTGTATGCTCTACGGAGTCTCCTCTGGCCCGCGAGCGATTTTTTTTCCAGATTACCTGAAGCGGTAAGCTTGTGCTGGGATGATGAAGCTTCATTTCCACCCGGAGATAATGGGTTACGTGCGATTGGTGTGTTCGAGTTGCGCGAAAGCTGAGCGGCCGCTCGGCGGAGGGTCACCAATAGCCAAATAGCCGTTGGAGTAAACAAGATCGTGCACAAGAAGTACCTTGGGGAAGGATACGGAATGTTGGTATGACACCGACCCACGTTCTTTGATGAGCTTACCATGCAGCTGATGTCCAGGCATTCCTCACAAACGCCGCTTTCGAGGCAGTAGCGGAATTCATGAACTTGTTTCCATCCACGCTCACGACTTGACGCAAAGCTGTGTCAACCAATGTACCATTCGAAGCGACCCATTGGCTGGAGAGTTCGGTAAGGTTCTCAACCAGGTCAAACCGGGTGTTAACGAGCCTGCTCCAAGCAACCTGCGAGAGCGTTGAGGTCGTGATCTGGACCGCATAGAGCAGGACCGGAAGCCCGAAACAGAGGCAATTCAAGAGCACTACAAGCGTTCAAATCAGTCAGAGCCTGCGGCATAACTTTCTTCCACATACCAGGGTGCAACAGGAACGGAGGCTTCTGCCCTTGTCCTAACAAGACTCGAGGAAGCAAAATCGCATATCTTGATAAGGTTAGTTGTTGTTATGTAGTAACAAGTTGGGGGGGGGGGGGGACTCACAAAGTCCCGAATGCCGACATCCACATGCCCGCACCATCGAAGGTAAAAATGAAGCCGTACTAGGATTGGCAGATTCAGCCGAGAGTTCGAATCTACTATAATCAACGTACCCAGAAGTACATCTTGCTGGTTACGGCTCGCGAAGGGTTCTTGTATGCAAAATAGTTCTGAAAACACACGATGGTTAGGTTTTTTGGGAGCCCAGTGTCAAGTGTACTTACTAGCCAGGTGTACGGTTGTAGTAACACTGAGCAGGGGGATACCGGACTCTGGAGTCAGAAACACGGAATGCGCAGGAGATAGTAACCTCTCACATGTGAACATGGTGTTCCAAACCAGAAACATAGTCAAAGGATTTGGCATAATGTACGGAATATGGGCTAACGGCTTATCAGCAAACGAGTGTATAGGAAAAGAGAGAATATCGCTCACATGGGTGACCATACCGTTTACGAAAGAACCATAACGAGCCTGAGTCCCCCGACGCCTTTCGTCGTTGCCTCACCACCACAAACGAAGCCAGCGTAAGAAGCAGATTACTAGATCATCGCCACGACTCAATGGTGAGCTTTTGATAGTAAACACACGACTCACCACGCGTTGAGAATCCCCGACGCAATGAGTTGTTTGTAAAACCAGTCGGGCTGAAACGAAGAGGCTTCAACATGGTGTCAATGCCAGATGTTAAGCCACCAACCTTGTCGGGCATGATATGGGCAACATAGTTCGCGGCATACGCGTACGGCGATTCCCCCTTCGGTGCCGAAAATATGAGCAGGTCTACAAACGAGAGTCTTTTTGTCGCCATTTTTGCTGGACGACGTGGTGTCGAGGGGGGACCACCGGTGAGGGACAACAAACATGGTAGATCTCGGACAAGCGACAAACGTTATATACGAAATGAACGTGATCCATCTTGCTTCTACACGGTTGTTGTCACTGGATGGATTACATCATTTGTAATTAGAACATCAAACCGTGTCAGTGGTCAATTCCCATAAAAGTACAATATGCCCGAGCGGTTTCAAACTTATTCTCAATTTGGATGTTCTATTTCTCCTACCATTAAGAAAAAAAAGTCTAAAGTCGCAACGTCTAGTATAGACATACTGAACAGAGTAAAGATACGACTGGAACCTCTCGATTTCTCCACCCACCAGGATGTGTCGCTACTAGACCCGATTTTACTCCAAAAGTGTTTCCTTGGTCTGAGAGCTAGCGGACTATAGTATTCAGAGTGTAACACAATATTCAGTACTCCTTTGGGGGAAATGATGAGACCGCCCGAGAGCTCTCGCAAAGTAGAGATTGAAGGGATAGTTCTTAGACAGTGATTATTAGAAATTAGCGCCGAGATAAATATTGCGCATATAGCCACGCTAATAATGATAAACATAGATAGATTCAGAATAATGAGCGACACTAGTGATACAATGGTCAAGTCAATTCAAAGCAACGGGCATAAAAACCAGTCCGTATGATAGACTCCAAAAGCAAGCTGAAAAACAGAAAACAAATGAGCGGCAATAGGCATGTGAGAGAGATGGAGAGAAAAGCAAATCAGATTCGATTATGTTTATCATACGCCACGCTTTCCTGTGTATGTGCAAAGGGCCCAAAAATCGAGTGAGACTTTTTCATAGATCCACTTTCGAGCTCGACTTCAGAAGGGCAAGTGTTTCCGGGGATGATTTGAAGCGGGATGGGCTTCTCGTCGTGGCTGACGGAAGCTGTACTTGCGTTGCGTGCACGGTGACCTTGAGAGTTCTCGGAGGACGGCTGGGAGTCGGGCTCGACTTTTGATGTCATTCGAATCTGTCATGTTGCTGATCGTTAGTTGGGAGCGAACGAAAGAAATGTAGAAGGACGGACGATGACCAGGATGTTGACGAGTGTTCCGAAACCAGAAGTAATCCATTCACTAAGCAGGATGGCCACGGCGTTTAGGTTGGGACTGGATTGTTTCGTTAGCTTCGGTTAGTCCCAGAGTAGTTCGAGGCAACTTACTTGCTTATCATCTCATCTACATCAATAGCTACCCACATAAACGACCCAACTGCCGTCAAAAGACACAGTAATGTTGCGAAAAACTGTAATGCCGCGGTGACTAGGACACAAGCGCTGAGTCAGACTATTCAGCGTTGGATATTAATAGGCGAGCTTACTATATGCCCTACGGAGTGTCTGTCGTTGAAATGCAGTGCTATGCTTCTGAGGACTACTGGCCACGGTATTTCCTGGCGCGGTGAGCCTAGACTGAGACGAAGAAGATCCTTCACTTCCTCCCGGAGATAATGGGCTGAGTACGGCCGGTGAACTCGACTTGCGAGAATGCTTGGCGAGAGCTCGGCGCAGGGTTACCAATAGCCAGATAGCTGTTGGGGTAAACAGGGCCGTACATAGGAAGTACCTTGGGGAAGAACAAAGAACATTAGTTGGGCATCGAGCCAAATCTTTTGAAGACCTTACCAGGCAGCTGTTGCCCACGCGTTCTTCACAAACGCGGCCTTCGAGTCGGCCGCGTAGCTAAGGAACTTGTTTCCATCCGCGCTCACAACTTGGCGCAACACAGGGTCAACGGACGTGCCATTCAACGCGAGCCATTCTCCAGATAGCTCAGTAAGGTTCTCAACCAAGTCAAACTGGGTGTTGACGAGCCTGCCCCAAGCGATCTGCGAGAGCGTTGAGGTTACGATCTGGACGACGTAGAGGGCAATTGGAAGCCCGAAGCAGAGCAAGTTCAGGAGTACTGGAGACGCCCAAGTTAATTAGTGTCTCCTGGACAATTTGATCCTACCTACCGGGATGCAACAAAAACGGAAATCCCTGCTCTCGGCTTAGCATAACTCGAGGAAGCACAGTCGCATACCTGGCTAAATTTAGTAATATTACATGGTGGTAGTCAAAGGATACTCACATGGTCCCAAACGCCGACATCCACAGACCCGCATTGTCAAAAGTGAAGATGAAGCCGTACTGGAATTAGCAGAGGGGGTTAGTTGAGGACTTGGGGGTACTATATTGCACGTGCCCAAAAGTACATCTTACTAGTTATAGCTCGCGAAGGGTACTTATAAGCGACGTAGTTCTGAAAAGATATACTGATCAGCCCTATTCAGGAGCACAGAATCTAGTCGACTTACCAACCATGTGTATGGTTGCATCAACACTGCGGAAGAAAAGACCAGGTTTGAATGTCAAAAACGTAAGGCGTCGGAGAGCAGTGGGCTCTCACTTGTAAAAATCAAGTTCCAAGTCAAAAACATCATCAAATTGTTGGGTACAATGTACGGGATTTGGGCTAACGACCGGTTAGCGAGCACACACACAGGATGGCAAAGAGTATCGCTTACATGGATGACCATAGCGTTTGCGAAAGAACCATAGTGAACTTGTGTCCCCCAATGCCTTTCGCCGTCGCTTCACCAGCACAAACGAAACCACCGTGAGGAGTAGATCACTAGAGTATTACCACGGTCAACATCGAGCACTTGGAAGTGAATGCCCGACTTACATTGCATTGAGAACCCCAGCCGCAATCATCTGCTTGTAGTACCAATCGGGCTAAAACAAAAACCTGTCAACATGATCTCAGAACTAGATCCTGTGCCACGAACCTTATCGGGCATAACGTGCGCGACAAAGTCTGCTGCGTACGCATACGGCGACATCCCCTTGGGCGCTGAAAATATGAGTAGGTCGACGAATGAGAGCTTTGCCATGCTTGCAGCGGCGAGGATCAACATGCACGGTAAATCCTGAATAACGAAGGCTATATACGACATGAAATGATCGGTTAGAAGAGGGTCCGAGGAGAAAGTCGGGGGCGCGCGTGGGGGTGCTTCCACCGCTCGATTGACGTTGATCCGCCGCATTTCATATGGCCTATTTCGGACCCGCGGAACTGTCACGATTGCTACACTCGAGACAAACAAGGCAAAGCCGTAGCATCCAGCACAACACCACAGAGTAAAAATACGAATGCGGACTCTTAATCTCCCTGTTCGGCGTTGCCATTCCCTCGGTAACATAGCCAGAGCCAACCAAACCATTTGGAACAAAGTCCGAGATCAGGTCCCGCTCAAGGGCATCCCTAATATCCGACCTTGCCCCGCTAGCCGAATCCCAGCACCCATACACCAGGACTCGGAGACCGAGACTGCCGACTTCCAACTTGCGGCACCTCATGCACTCCCCATGCACAATTAATTGATCACAGCGCTCCTCGTCGACCCCGGCGGGCCGGAACCTTTAAGCACAGTATTATCGTTCTCACTCGATTGGCGTCTCTATTTATTTCCTCTTGAGCCCCCTTTGTTTATTTTTAACTTCTTCTCGAATCCGAGCGCATAAGACAATCATCCCACCCGCTAAACGCCGGCCGCTGCCGATATGCTCTCGGTAGGTTGAGGCATTATAGGGTGAACAGCATTGTGCATATAACCACGTTGATAATAAGTAACACAGATTAATTCAGAGTGAGCGACGCTACTAGTTACAATGACCAGGACATTCGAATCAACGTACATAAAACCAATTTATTCAATAAAGCTCCGAGAAACGTTAGAGCATGATAAAAGATAAAAAAGACGAAGGAGCGTTGAGTCCATAAAAAAGGGGAAATCAGAATCCGTTATGCTTATCCTCTGGTTCACTCTCTTGTGGACAGTTTCCAAATATCGATGAGGGTTTCTTCAATCCGTCTTCAAGTTCAATTTCAGAAGGGCAAGTACTGCCGGGGATAATGTGAAGCGGGATGGGCTTCTCTTCGCGGGTGATGACGGCTACACTTGCGCTGCGTGTGCGTTGGCTTTGAGAGTTCTCGAAGGAGGATTGGGAGGCGCTAGTATCGTCCCTGGACATCATTCGGATCTTTATATCATGAATTGTTAGTTGGGAGCGAGAGGATGAGCTGTAGGGGTACGAACAATGATTAAAGTGCTTGCGGTCGTTCCGAATATGGCAGTGACCCAATCACTGAACAGGATAGCTATAGCGTGTAGTTTAGGTCTAATACTTATGTTAGCTGCGACCAGAGCCAGAGTAACTCGAGACAACTCACGTGTTCACTACATTATTTACGTCGATGGCCACCCACGAAAACGACCCAACCGCCGTCAAGAGAGTAAGCAAGGTAGCAATAAATTGCAACGCTGCGGTAACTAGGGCGCAAGCGTTGAGCCAAATTAATCAAGTTTAGATATCGAGAAAGGGAACTTACTAAACGCTCTGCGAAGTCTCCGTCGCTGAGACCCAGAGCTATACTGTTGGCCCGCAGAAGAACTGGATTCAGGATTACCCGGCGCGGCAAGCCTGGACTGGGATAATGAACCTTCGCCTCCCCCCAGTGATAATGGGCTCGGTGTGATCGGCGTGCGGGGCTTGCGGGAAAGCTGGGCGAGAGCTCGGCGCAGGGTGATCAACAGCCAAATAGCCGTTGGGGTAAACAAGATCATGCACAAGAAGTACCTTGGAAAAGATAAATAACGTTAGTATAGCATCAAGCAGCGTTCTTCGGAAGACTTACCATGCAGCTGTTCCCCATGCATTCTTCGCAAACGCGACTTTCGAGGCAGCTCCGTAGTTCATGAATTTGTTCCCATCCGCACTAACGACTTGGCGCAAAGCTGCGTCAATAGACGTGCCATTCGAAGCGACCCATTGGTTAGAGAGTTCAGTAAGGTTCTCGATCAGGTCGAACTGGGTATAAATAACTTTGCTCCAGGCGATCTGTGAGAGGGTTGAGGTCGTGATCTGGACTATGTAGAGCACAACCGGAAGGCCGAAGCAGAGCGAGTTCAGGAGGGCTATAAGCGCTCAAAGTCAGTCAGGGTCTCCGGAGCGACTTTCTCCCACCTGACTTACCAGGATGTAACAGAAAAGGGAATCTCCGCTCTTGGCCCAGTAAAAGTCGGGGTAGGAGAATCGCGTATCTGGTTGGGGTTAGCCGGTGTTGTGCGATGTTAACCGAGGTAGTGCTCACAATGTCCCGAATGCTGACATCCATAGACCCGCACCGTCGAAGGTAAAGATAAAGCCGTACTATGATTGGCAGGAGTCAGTTAAGAGCTCGAGGCTCGAGTGGTTTCAGCACACGCACCCAGAAGAATGTCTTGCTAGTTACAGCCCGCGTAGGCTTCTTGTATGCAAAGTAGTTCTGAAAACCTGCATTAGTTAGGTTGTTTGAGAGCCCAGCACCAAGTGAACTTACCAGCCAAGTGTATGG
>JANWGL010007023.1:0-18766 GCA_025200755.1 Ceratobasidium sp. C01 | reverse complement strand
GTGGATAAGTTCGAGACTAGGCTGGAAAGTCATGCCTTGAAACCAACGTCGAAAGTCCACCAGACCGTGCGGGATCTGAAGCAATCCATCGGGCAGCAAGTGAAGCAACATCTACTTTTGACATTTCAAGATTTAATAGCGATCCACTGGAATGTTCAAGCTTGTCTCGTAGCCTGCAACACCCTTGAATTAATGAAGCAATCCCGTGCCTTGGTACGTGTTAGGATCTACTCGGGCGAAACGATCAGATATTCTTATATGTGTTCCAACAGGACAAAGCGAAACAAAAAGAACATGATTTACAAAGCCGACAGCGCATGATGTCTCTTCCCAATCCGCCTCGCCTCGCACCACTCTCAATACCAGCCACTTTCGCTGAAGCAATTACAGGTGAGCATCCTCTAAGGGTCTCGTCACTTGGCACTGACCAAGACGACACTATCACAGAATCGCCTGTTGCTAGCAGTGCTATTGAATTTGAGCCGATCGTACGGCCTCCAAAGAAACGGCGAGGATTTAGTATGCCTACGAAGATTTTTAACCGGGGAACGATTTGATTTTAATTTCTGTCTATGATGCTTTTTCTTGGGCTTCTGGTTGCTACTTCGTGCTGGTATGCTCCCGATTTTGACTTTGCTATGCGTCGCTATTTGCGTCAGCTGGCTCCTCTGCCTCTCAAACTACTGTATACTTTCTACGCTGAGCATCCTTCTGTACCAACTTTTGTATACGTCACCTTTAAATGCTCATCTTAGAAGATTGTAATGACTGTTACGTAACGCTCATCAATGCCACTCAAAAAATCATCCTCGTGTGCAGCTCCTATTTGATCAATATCGGTATCTAGAAATGAGTGGTTCTGAACGAGCTCCGGAGTGCCTATCTCCGTTATCTCGCGATTCAATCTCATCTGCTGCCGTGAAATTACGAGCCCGGTGGTTAGCCGGCATGGCGCTTTTGCCCATCCGCTTGAAACGCACTGCTCACAATGCCGTAGGATGGCGCGCGCAAAGCAACTGTAGAGCCGTGAGCGCTGCTTATGCTCCTCAACTGGATGAGCAGCTCTGGTGGTTATTATACCGAGTTCAAGACCTTGTTTACTTGCAAACTAGTCCCGCTCGACTCTGTTCCCTCCTTCCTAGCTCTGTCTTCGCTAGTCTCTATGTATACAATGGCTCAAAAAACTTCAAGTACTGGCTCACTAGACGGCCCTAAATACATTATGGCGTTCTGTGATGGCACAGGCAAGAACGGCGAAATCCACGATAAAACAGGTCAGTCGTTATGTTTCTCGAGGGAGAATATTTCCACTGAGTTTGCTCCCACTCATAGCAAATCCTACAAATGTATATCGACTCTGTAAGGTTCAACGTCCCACTTCTGAATTTGGGATTAAGTTGCCCTGTTGTAGTTCAACAAGTCAAGGAGCACCCAAATGACCAATCTGTGACAGTCGACGGGATAGCCTACTCAATCGAGTCCCATTATTTCGCGGGCATTGGTTCCACATCAAAAGGAGTAGAAAAGTATCTCGGTCAGGTTTTCGGCATGAATATAGGCAAGACTATGCGCGCACTCTTGGTTTCGGACTGGACTAACCACGGACATATTGGCAGTCAATTTGGTGGCAGACGTGTACCTTTGGATCGCCGAGCACTATAAACCTGGCGATCGTGTCTGGTAGGACACATTTTCTATGTTACAGCTGCCATTTTACTAATTTAACCCAGCCTGTTTGGATACTCGAGAGGGGCATTCGTTGCCCGGAAGGTCGCAGGCTTGCTGGTACGCTCGACTCCCCGTTTAGGTGACATCGGCTCACGTGTAAAAAAAGCACCATCTAGGTCTCACGACTAGCAGAAGCAAGCTGCTTAGACGGTGGAGTAACCGCGAGAACGGCGCTCCCTGGCTCAAAAGCCCTACATCGAGCAAACCCCCAATCCCGGTTCCGATCAAGTAGGTGACGCCACAACACTGAGGACGTAAAAACTAACATTTAGGCTTCAGATATCTGGGAGTGTGGGATACCGTCGGTATGTGTAAAGCAGTATAAGCTGCTAGCGCTTAATTGACATGAGCTTATAGGCGCGGTCTACTCACCAAAGGTATCTGAACTGAAGGATACACTAGGGATATCAGACAAAGAGTACGAACATCCATACGTTAGAACGTCTAGAAGCTTACCGTACTTTAAAGCCTACCGCCCAACGTCGAGCATGCGCTGCACGTCGTAGCGTTTCACGAAAATAGAAAGCGTTTCGCAGTTACTCTCTTTGAAAAGAACAAAAATAATTATACTGATCTTCAAGAGGTAGGTCTCAAGCTACCTTTGCCAACTTTTTCTGAAACCTCCTGGTAGGTTTGGTTCCCTGGGGCCCATTCTGATGTTGGAGGTGGCGGAGACAAACCAACCGACTTGCCAGATATTAGCTTTGACTGGATGGTGGTACGTTGTATAACTGGGTGTCGGAAGTAGTGTTTAGCTAACGTTTTATTCTTAGGGCAAAGTGGATATCTTTACCAAACTCCTCAAAAAAATTGAAATCAACTACGCTACTGCTTCTCTGACTCCACAAGACGCGTACGACGAGTCAGCCAAGTACAAGCAAGTAGTTGACCAGAAGAAAAATCGACTCGACAGCAAACACCTAAATGGTTCTTGTAAGGTCCACGAAACAGTCCGTTACATTGAAGAGACCCTCCGGAATATCCAGCAGAAGAAGTCTCTAGTCACTTTGGCGCAACTTCGCCAGCGCGAAAATTGGAATGAAGCTACTTATTTGGTACGGTGTCCCGCTCTGACGAAGCCCATGATGCCCACGAAGCAGAAGGTACGCACATCTAGTAGATCCTTGAGATAATAATCTGACTTGATGTCCTAAAGACAACTTGGTCCTTCTCCGAGTTGTGCCATCCGATTCCTAGCTACGACCCACTTGGGCCAGCTCTGCGCGCCGCTTCAATGATTTCATCCAGCCGGAAGAGTTCGCTTTACTTCTGCAATGTTTTACCGGGACTGGAGACGGCTAGCTGAGTGCAACTGTTTCTTTATAGAGGGAATGCCAATGGTGGGGTATTTAAATGAGATATTCTGACCGAAAGACATAAGATAACGATTACATCTGTCCTGTATACATTCAGCATGATATTTATTCAATGCATGGCTCAATTAAATTATGCAGAAATACTAGCGCATGGTTTCATCACCGATTACAACCCAGAAACGCGCATATATGCGCACATCTCTTCAACCTCCACCAAAGCGCCGCCCGTGCACGTGACATGATATGACGTACCACTTACTCCCAAACAAGGTCAAATCGAACCCTCGGACGCGCCAGTGGAGGTTCTGCACAGACGTGGCGCGCCGCAAACACCAGCCTCGCTTCGCTTTACACTCATTTGAATTACACCAGCGCAGAGACGTTTGTAGAAATTTTGTTTTTCATAGTGATAGCGGATATATAGGCACAGCGAAAAAGAACGACAACAACGTCGATGATGGGGCAAAAAGTCTTCCGTCCACCAAGTCCATCCACATACAACCCCCCCCCCCCACGCTCCGCCTAATATCCCTCCCCCCACATACTCCTCTCGATAATCCAGATCTAAACCATCTAAGACCACTGCCAGTGGAACTGTTGTCCACCACCGAATTGTTGTCCGCCCCGTCCGCCCTGCTGGAAGAACATGTTTTGGAAAGGCATACCGCCGTGTTGCTGGAATGGGAAACCGTGTCCTGGGTGGCCGTGGCCAGAAGTAGGGTCGTTCGGGTCGTCGCCGTTGTCGAAGCGGGCGCGTAGTTCTATTTGAAGTTAATATGTCAGTGAGGGAAAAGAGAGAAGGAGAGGAGTTGGAAACTTACGAGGATCAGATAGGACCTCATATGCCTCGTTGACCGCTGCCATCTTAGCTTCGCTGCCGCCCTTGTCAGGATGTGCCTTGAGCGTCGCTTTACGGCTACACATAGGAAATCACATTAGTTCCAAATCCCTCGAAAGAGAAAAAATTGTAACTCACTAAGCCTTCTTGATTGTCCTCTCATCCGCATCCCTCGCCACGCCTAGAACCTTGTAATAGTCCTTATTCCTGCTCTGCTTCAATAACCTCCTCGCCTTCTCCAACCTCTCAGCGATACTCCTACTCGACCGCCCGCTAACCTCAAACGCCTTCTCCAAAGCTCGCACAGCCTCCTCCCACTCCTCCTTTGCCATCAACCCAGCAGCCTTGCCCTCCAACGCATCCGGATCTTCGCTATCCATCGTCAAGACCTCATCGCACCAGATCTCAGCCTTGGCGGGCATCTCAAGCGCCGTATACGCCTTGCACGCGGCCCAGTATATCCGTTGCCTTCTCAGAGACTGCTTCTTCGGCACCACGGACGTCGGGAGATGGAGGTATTTGGTTCCCTCCTCTAGCGCGGCGTCAAACGCATCGGCCAACCCATCGCCCTTGTTCCCGACAATCAACTTGGCAAGCGCACGCCAGTCTTGTGCGTCGACCAGGCGCTCGAGTTTGGACTGGTCTTTGTCGAGGCGACGGTATGTTCGGTGGGCGTTACGACATTGTTTCGAATCGGGATCAAAGTGCAGGCATTGCTTGACGGTTGTCAACGCCTGAGGAGTCGGAGCGAGAAGGAAGTAGGTGAGGTTGGAGATGCGAACGAAAGTATGGGAGCTCGGTGCCATCAAGTGCGTGAGGCGGCTGTCAACGACCAAAACCGAAAAATGACGTACTTCAAGTCAGCTACGGATCGGGCGAGACAAAGAGGGAGGTGAGGACTTACGTTAGATCCGCAGCGGCCTGTTCGAGGTCTGCATTTGCAAGTGCGCAGTTTGCGCGGAGCTCACGGAGGGAACCAGAGTGCGAGGCAGTGAGGAGTGCACGGGTCGCTTCTTCCACGCAAATATCCCAGTGCTTGTTCTTGGCTGCTTTTTCGGCGTTGCGCGCTGCGACTTGGCCTTCGGAAACAGCGAATAACTTTTTGTCCAAATTAGCTATGTCCTAATCCGGAAATGAAAGTGAACTTACGAGGTCGACCGTTGAGGGATCTCCCTTGTTCTTCTGCGAGTACTCGGTCGCGAATCTCGTGGCCTCGGTCCACTTCCCCTCTCGCGCGTAGAGTCGTGCTTTCATGAACAGCGCCTTGTCGAACTCGTCGCCAGTGAGCTCGAGGACTTTGTCGAAATCAGCCAGGGCCTGCGAATGCCTGTTTTGAGAAAAATAGGCAGTAGCGCGCTTGTACAAAAGCAGATAGCTCTCCGGCGCTAGTTCGAGTGCATCGGAGTATGCTCGAGTAGCGTCTGTATATTGCCCAGCGGCGAGGTGGGCGTCGCCTCGTTTAGTGAGGGGTCGCAAACCAGGAGCTTCAAGCCCTGAAGCGAGGACGGAAGGTGCAGCGAGGGCACCGAGAAGTGCGATTTGGAGCCACATAGCTCAGGGAGATAGGGGAAGTGGGGTCGTCGTAGAGGGTGCGGTGGTCGTGGAGAACAGCTGGCACGTAAATATCTCGTTGACGTGGTCGTTATGTTCGTCGAACGTGGCACATCCAGGGACTATTATGTCAGCGGACATCAACACTCACGTGCCGTTAGCCGTCTTATGCAAGCATCGCCTGAGAACCCATGGCGTGATCATTGTATGCGCTCTTCCTCCCCTCCACCATGCCCCATGCAGACAGTAGCCTCCTCCCTGCAACCGTAACCACCAAAGCTGAGCTCTGGGAGCACATCCACTCTCAGCTTGCAGCACTCATCGACGGCCAGCGCCAATGGGTTAGCTACAATTTGCCACTCACATTATTCGGAGAATTACTTCTAATCTTCCGCAAATTTCTCCCGGGATGGCCAGGTGTCCAACCTCGCTAATGCGAGCAGCCTAATCTACCACTCGCTCGCTTCTTTTTCCGAGTTTGGCACGGATGATTTGGCGGTAAATTGGTCCGGTACGTTCGGACTTGTGAGCTGGCGAGCGACCTGAGAAATGACTTACGTGGTCAAATAGGTTTCTATCTTGTTTCGGACCTTTTCCCTCAGCCAAAGTCTTCGACCGCTCCAACTACCCAATCTGATACTCCTATGCTCCTCTTGGGTCCGTTTTCCGGTCGGCCCGCTTGTCAGTTCATCCGTGCTGTTCAAGGCAAGGGAGTTTGTGCAGATGCGTTTGTAACCCAATCTACCGTCCTGGTGCGAGACGTCCACTCTTATCCCGGCCATATCGCATGTGATGGTGCTACTAGGAGTGAGATTGTTGCCCCCGTTTTCGCAGGCGAAAATGGAAGGATAGTTGGCGTGTTGGATCTGGACTGTCTGAAGGAGGGTGGATTCGAGGATGTTGATCAGAAGGGTGTGGAGCGGATTGCGAAACTGCTGGGTGAGGGATGCGACTGGTAGCGGGTATCCGAGGCCTTCCCATGCATCCGTGGTATTCGTATCTTGAAACTTTAGATTTAGACTTCATAAATTAAGTAACTTCAACGTATCTATCGATTTCTGGTAATATGTTTATTAGTACAGCAATACACCGTCAACATCACCATTTCAGGGTGATTTGGCTGGATATACATCAACTTGGCCCTTTCCGCCTCACATCCAAGTATCGCCATCGAATGCTGCATTCTGCCCACTTGTAAGCACCTGGCCGCGTAAGATAATATCAACAAGTGCCGTAAGGGTATTGGACTCGTCTGGAAACTGATATCTTACAATTTGCTCATGTGGGACGAGAGAATGAGAAACTAATCTTACATGTCTGGTCAAGGTTTTCGGGACAGAATACCTTTACAGTGACACATGGTGCAATACAGCACCAATGGGCCAACCATCATAAATACAAACATTCTTTTCCTTTCGCGCATTTATCCGGGCCACGCGCTTCGGACCCACGAGAGAACTTGAGTATGATGAGAACCACCAATATATGGTGGCAAGGGCTACAGCGTCAGCCTAGAGAAAAGTGAGATCCCCAGCCCTGTCACCTTTGGTGGTCTATCCCTAACTCTAAGCGATCTCGGCACGGGCTAGGTAGCAAAAAATAATGAAATAGTATTGACGGATTATTTGGTACCAATCGACTAGGGGGATTTCCAGCAGTATCAGAAGCGGCTCGAGAGCGTGAAGATTGGGGATGGTCCTCAACTTGACAGACTTAGTGACACACCAAACCCGTCAGATGAGTGTATTTTTTCATTTTGTTTTCTCTGCTTCGTAGTATAGACGCTTGTTGTTCGCCGGTTAAACAAAGCAGCTTGGCGTATTCCGTTTTCTAAAAGTCGTATTTGATGATAACAACTCTCACCCTAATGCCCAGCCTCATGATTCGAGGTGCGCGGACGTCATTCAAGGGGTTTATAAAGGGTAGAATTACTTTCAAATTTGAATGATGTGCGCTTTTACGATGAGGACGACGCTAGGCTTGAGTAGCCAAGGGTGAAGCTTGTATAATATCATTTCGTCTTACAGCCTGAAATGTCTGCTAGAAAAACAAGACAGAGCCAAGCTAGAGCCCCCATTCCTTTGTCGGGCTCCCACCAAAAGCGAGGGGGCCTCATAGAATAACCGGGCGAATTACGAGACTGGGATAGTTCAATTTCATTCGCGCCTCATTACCACTGGGTTTGAGTGCGATTCATCAACGGCAAATCAATTCCATACTCGCTATTTTAACGCATGTTGCGTCCACCCGGAGCCCTGCCTTGTCCTGCCTCAAACCGCCTCTCACATTCATCGAGCGACTCGAGGGTAGGAACGTTTGGTGTACCCATCCTCCGCGCCCAATCTAGTATTGCTGCTCGTTGCATCCGTGTAAAAGGGTTGCGTGGGAGGTTGAAAAGCATATCTGTGTGATAATGCTGAAGCCCGTCTTAATCTGAGGTCCAATCTTCGCCCCACCATAGATCGTACTTACCGCATCGTCGGTGTAAGGGCTGTCAGGATCGTTGGAAACGATCGTATTAGGTCCAGGACTGTTCCATCCCCCTGAAAATTGCACGTAGAATGGTTTAGAGACCCGAGATAGGTGAACCCCTCCCGTGTCTTCACTATAAAGCGCTAAACAATAAGCTCAAACACACATAAGACTGAAACTCGCACCTCATCTTCTCAAACCTCCATAGCTGTCTATTAGTCGACTTTTTCTCAACTAGTAATAGCTACAACGCGACTGTCAGTCATAAATAGCCACCAGCCGGTATGGGCTGCGGGCATGGCTCACGGGTGCACCAGGGTTGTTTCGCCCTTCCGGCAAAGTTATGCACATTGGCGTGCCAAGGATCGACACCCTTCAGTAGAGGTAAGTTGCCCGCTGAAACTCAAACTAAGATGCTCACGTGTAGACATCATCGTATTGGTGCTCCATACTCCAACTATCCGCGCTATGCTCACACACCACGTCCAATTGACTTTCACGGCAGATATCGTTAATCCCAAGGAACAAGTTGCAATGTGCGCTCTTTAATACGTAGCCTCGGGCAGAGGGTTGTACATGCCACTAGATCATCGCTCAGCCCACGCTCATAGCTTAAAGACAATATCTACCCTCTGATTTATACCCTTGTGAGGAAGGTGGTTCTCAATTCTATGCTTCTCGACTAAATCAAAGACGAGTTCGATGGCCACATTATGGATAACGTATGTTCCCGGCAACAGCACCATAGCTTGAGTGTGGTGAAAGGTTGGAGGCGAGGGCCCGTCCTTTCGGGTGGCTATCACGTGGTTCCAGTTGATAGGGTAGTCCCAGTACTAGTACAGCATACTGATTTGGGACAACCTTAACGATAGCAACCCAATGCTCAAACCCAAGCTCCTAGGTACTCGAATGTCAGTAAAGAATTCATAAATGCTGGATTACTTTCAAGCTTGAACTCTGTGCGTTCTTACGATGAAGACAATAACTAATCTTGGACATGGGTATCTAAGGATGAATCTCATATGAACATTTCGTCTTGTAGCCTGAAGAGTACGTTAAAAACCAAACCGGAGCCAGCATTCTTTTGTTTGGCTCCCAGCAAAGACGACGGTGTGTCATAGAATGATTGAAAGAACCACGAAGCCAAGATAATTCAATTTCATTCACGCCTCACTACACCACCGGGCTTAAGTACGATTCACCAATGCCAACTCGACTCCATACTCACTGTTATAACCCGTGATATTTCCACCTGGAGCTCGGCCCTGTCTTACCTCAAATCGCCTCTCACATTCGTCAAGCGACTCGAGCGTCGGAACGTTGGGTGTACCCATCCTACGCGCCCAATCCAGTATTGCTGCTCGTTGCGTTCGCGTAAAAGGATTACGCGGGAGGTTGAAAAGCACATCTGTGTGATAATGCTGAAGCCAGTCTAGATTCGATGCTCAATCCTCGCGTCAGATAGATTATACATACCGCATCGTCTATATAAGGACTTTCGGGGTCGTTGGTAACGATAGTATTAGGGCCAGGGCTGTTCCACGGCCCCGAAGGCTGCATATAGAATGGTGTAGAGATCCGAGGTAGGTGCACCCCGCCCGTGTCTTCACTGTAGCATGCCAAACAACGAGTTTAAATACCTACGAAACTAAAGCTCGTACTTGATCCTTTCAAACTTCCATAGTTGTCTATTAGTCGACCTCCTCTCAACGAGCAGTAGCTACAAAACTAATATCAGTCATAAATGGCCACCGGCCGGCATGGCGTATGGACAGGGCTCACGGATGCACCTGGACTGTCTTGTCCTTCTGGTAAAGTTATGTACATTTGTGTGCCAAGAATCGACATGCTTCAATAGAAGTGAGTGGACCTGCTGAGGGTTAAACTAAAGAGGCTCACGTATACACATCGTCGTATTGGTGTTCCATAATCCAGGCAGCTGCGTTATGCTCACACACAACTTCCAACTGGCTTCCACGACGAATATCATCGATCCCAAGGAACGAGTTGCAATGCGCGCTCTTCAATACATAGCCTCGGGAAGAGGGTTGTATGTGCCACTAGATTCTCGCTCAGTCCTCGCCGGTATTATACAAATATTACATACCCTCTGATTTGTACCCCTGTGAGGAAGATGGTTCGCAACTTTATGTTTGTTCACTAGATCAAAGACGAGGTCGACAGCCACGTTATGAATAAAGTATGTTCCAGGTAACAGCGCCATAACCTGAGCGTGGTGAAAGATTGGAGGCGAGGGTCCGCGTTTGCACTTGATCGATCAGCAAGGACTCGCCACTCCGCCCTTTTCAGGTGGCTATCACGTGGCCTGACTGTGTCGAAATACTCTAGGGGGGCTTAGGGGCTTCCCAGACGGAAAAGTATGGTAAAGGCCGGTGGCAAATGTTCACCCGGTAACTTCCTTTGTCCTTCAACGTTTTTCCATAATTTTACTGCGGTTCTCCAGGCTGCAAAGCCCGAATCCGCCCTAGAGAATACTGATACACATTTCAAAGACATCGCTCGCGACTGAAGGGGCGATGACAATGGGCTTCGGGGGCAGCGGCCTAGGGCTCATCAGTAAAAGAGAGAACTCCTCCAAAGTGCATTGAAAATCTAACGAAGTGAGTCAAAAATAGCCTTATGTTTCCGAAGGGATTTGAAGTTTTCCCGGATTCCCGATGGATTCCCCGGTTTTGGAAACAGAATCCCCGAATTAGGTCAGCAGGATGTGGGGGTTTTGTTCAATTCACCAGGGTGTGATCGTTGTATGCACTCTTCTTCCCTCTACCATGCCTCACGCAGACAGTAGCGCCAATAGGTCAGCCAGACCTGCTGCCTACACTATCCGGAGAATCATATCTAATCTCCCTGCGATGGCCAAGCACCTAACCCCGCTGATGCAAGGGGCCTGAATCTACCATTCCCTCGTGTCATTATCTGAATTTGGCACAGACGATTCGGCAGTAAACTGCTCTGGTATGACCAGGTTTGTGGGTCAGTGGCCGACTTGGCGTGTCTTAGGCAGTCGGGTATTTTTCGATTCTGTTTCGGTCCTTTCCCTCGGACAAAGCCTCCGGCCGCTCCAACTGCCCAATCTACTACTCCTGTGTGCCCTTTGGGTCCTTGTATTGTGCGACCAACTTGCTAGTTCATCCGCGCCGTTCGAGCCAGGGCAGTCTACACAAACCCATTTTTGGCCCGATCGACCCCGTTAGGACGAGGCGTCCACTCGCACCCCGGTCATATCGCATGTGGTGCTACGAGGAGTGAGGTTGTTGCCTTCCTGTTTGTGGGCGATGAGTGGGTGGTTGGCGTACTAGATCTTGACTTGAAGGGGGGATATCTCAAGGATATCGATCGGGAGCGCGCGGAGCAGGTTGCGAAGTTGCTAGGCGGGGGATGCGTCTGGTAATGAGGTGATATGGTTCTTGCATTGGAATTCCACTTTTGAGTATTAAATTTAACCTCTCGTAGAATATCTTCATAAGATGCACCAATTTATATTCATTTATTATTGCAATAGCACATCCATCAGTACTCCCTAGGCCGACGCACTAAATCCAATTCACATTCTACTTTTCTAGTTACCTTTGATTCATCCCTACTCTAACCCTTTATGCATCCTTCTTCTCGAAATACTTTGGCAGAATATACGCCAACTTGGCCCTGTCCTCCTCTGGCCAATTGCGTGTAACCATCGAATACTGCATTCCGCCTTCGGCGCTCGTAAGGACGTCTCCGCGAACAACGAGTTCGTTGAGCTCCTCCAAGATCGTCGCTGTAATCTTTATTTCAAATTATATTATTTGACGAGATGAAAGGTGAGATAGGAAAGAAGACAAACCTTTCGCGATCGGTCGGCGTTCTCCTGAAGCGTCCGGAACACCTCTGCAACAGTCACCGGGGCCTCGCTCACGCGCCAACAATCGTAATCCGTCGCGGTAGCAATCAATGCATAGCTACCATATTCATCAGTACCTTAAATCAGCTCTGCACAACTAAGCCAAAAATCGCGCACCTGAGCTCAGCTTCTCGAGCGAGTTTAGCTTCTGGTAAGACACTCATGTTGATGATGTCCCCACCCCAGGCGCGATACATATGGCTCTCAGCGCGCGTGGAAAATTGAGGGCCTTCCATGCAGACGACGCATTTGGAGGTATGGAGTTGGGGAGGCGTGGCTGATTCGGGAAGGGATTTAAGAGCCTGGCAAGTATATCGTTCGGTTAATATGATGAAGGGATATGGAATAGGAATGGAATGGAGACGTACAGTTTCGACCAGTGGTAGGAGCGCGTTTGTGAGTTGGTTGTCGAATGGATCCCCGAACATGGCGTGTGCAACGATGGAAGTTCCCTCGAAAAACGAGGCAGGGCGGACACCCTTCGTGCGATCTATAATCTTATAAAAGTATGGTTATGAATACCAACATTAATCCGAAAGGAATCGCAGTATGGACGAGATAGATGAGAAGAGTAGGGATGTTTCTTACTTGGTCGGGCACGATGAAATCACCAGGGCGAATTTCCTCCCTCAAACTCCCAACGGCCGAAAACGCGACGACCACTTTAACTCCCAATGACTTAAGGGCTGCGATGTTCGCTCGAGCAGGAACAGAAGACGGCAGAATACTGGGAGTTCCATCGGTTCGTGCGTTTAAATTATAAACTAATGGATATGGGCGTACTTGTGCGCTGTTCCATGGCGAGCAAGAAAGGCGAGCCGCGTCCCGCCGGGGAGCTCGGATATGGTGATCGGGGAAGATGGGAAGCCCCATGGCGTTTCTGGGTTTACCGTCTTGCTATAATGGGATTTAAACGCGTTTATTTTTATAGTAGGGATAGGTTTAGGAGTTGGGGACTTACACGGGAGTGATGTTCTCGAGGTTGTAGAGGCCGCTTCCGCCAATCACGCCGATGAGAACTATAAGTCAGGTAGATATTAATCAGGGCACGATTCATGAAATAGCTTGAGAAGATTTGCCTCCAGGTTCAGACATGCTCGTTATAAAAGGTTGACGAGGAGATGGAGGTCGATCTGAACGCCTGTGGTGGGTGAAAGGTTGAAATTTGAACAAGCGCCAGGTAGGACCCTGAGCACACCATAAGTGACTCTGATGAATCGCTGCTCCTGATGTCAAACACGAGAGGCCTATAGTAGAAAGTACCTGCATATGATAGATGTTGACTGGTACCGTACGCCACCCGAAAGTGGAATGTGACCTGGAAGTGGAACGGACGGTCTACCACCTAGATTGTGTCAGATAACTTAATTCCAGCTGCTAGACTCGGAGGCAGGTTTTATATGCGCTACATATGGGCGGAAAACGGGTGTATAATGATTGAAATGAAAAAGATCTGGACGGCATTCTCAGATCCGGGGGCAAAATCAGAGCTGAAAGATCAGTTCAGTCAATACCCTTGCTAGCCACAGCACATAATACTATCTCAATATCATCATTGATGCGTATAGTGCTCATAGCAAGCTTATCTTCAATTGTTCATCATCTGCAGCGTGAACCAGCTTCATTACAGTCTCGATGTAGTGCCGTAATCACATGACTTTCTTCGAGCGTGAACAGCTTGAATCTTGCGTTGTATGCGCACTTGCGCACCTCTAAACCATTATTTTTGTGAATTCGCCTTAGATTTGACTTCATTTGTAAGTGCGTATCTTGATTAGAGTCATAGTAGTGTGAGATAATGATGCATTCCACTTCCCGGTGCTCGCTTGATCAGCTTGCCAAAGATTGTATCCAGCGTTTCTCAATAACGGTCACACGGAGCTACCTGAAACCTTGTCATGTGAGTTCTACATTGTAATTTGACCTATTGAGCCCCAAAACGCGGGATTTCTATCAACAGGTAGCAAAGAACCCAGCATTTACTGAAGTCCGTTCCACTTCCGGGTGGTGTACGGTAGATATCCGGCGGTCAAATTGATGAGATGAGCGCTTATATGCGCCTCAAAAGCATCTGGCGCAGTCATTTGGATAAAATACTAGGTTACATGTGCATACGGTGACAACCGCCGTAGAGGAGGCAGGCACATAAATGTCATGAATAACCATGTAGACATTCCGTTTCTCTCTGCTGTAACACCTATTACTCGCCATATCCTCAAGAACTGAAAATGATTTTGCTCACCTGTTGGCTTATATTCCTCGGAGCAGTTTGGAATAGCTGAATTGCCTCGCCCAGGCTTGCTGGTTCAGCAAGGGATCCTCCTTTTTGAACGGCGAAGCTCGTTCCCCTGACTTCTGAAGTGCTGTGCTAGGTACTTTAAATACCACTTGCTCATGCGATGGCATTTGCATAGCTGGCTGGGATTGTGTGGGGAGGACGAAGTGAGTGTGGACGATGCCTTGAACGACAACATGATCCGGATCAGGCGAACGATTTTGACATTTATCGACTAGGCGCTTGTACCAGGACGATGCGTGGTATGCATCCTGGGGAGCCAATTTCGGAACATCTAGCGGCATGACACGAATCGTATCCAAGTCGATAGGAAGGATCTCCAAGTCCCGCATTCTGCTCTGTTTTTGTGGAAGATCAAACTACATCACTTCCGTATCAATTATACAATATCGAAATACGTACCAGCATCCAAAGCCAAGGCAAGTCTGCTAGTGCCACCTTCGTGGGATCTTGGAATGTATTGCGAGGCATGAGATCCAGGTTCCCTCCTGGGAACCAAACCTTTTAAACAATGTATATGGCCATAAGGTTCTTCCACGAGCGGGTCAATGGGGACCCACCTCCTCCATATGGGTAACCCCATTTGGCTTGATTAAAAAAGGCCGTGCAGCATCCAAGTTTCCGTGTAACGCAACAGCGTGGAATGCATATTCCACAATTGGTGGTATCCTAGTGAAAGTACTGAGCATCTGGTTACTAGTACATCGTTAGATAACCACATACCGAACATCGCAATGAGACCGTAAATGTGGGTGATGCTCTGGTTAGATCAGAATAATCAATGATCATCTGCTGAGTTATTGTTGAACGGTTAAAATTCAATGTATCTTACGTTTGCACTCCCAAAGTGCTAAACACCTGAATAGGTTTAAACAACACATTTACTCAATGCTGGGGCTGTAGGACTTACTTGATCTTGAAATCCCCGGCTACTATCCCATTATCACTCGTGCGGTTGTGATTGGAGGTCATTTGGTAATACTTTCAAAGAGGTAGACAATAAATAACCCATGGAAGAGCGAGCCAAAACACCTTACCAAATTATTCAATAAATAACGAGCCTTAAAACCACCCATCCCAAATCCAAAGATACTGCACAATACGGGCAATTAGATATATCTGCTAGGTAATGTGAACCACTCTTACAATATATTATCACTCGCCTCGTAAGCAAGTAATTTCTTTTGAATATTTCCGGCATGGGTTTTGAATTGCTCAGGAAGAAACCAACTCCCCACATCGCAGAGTAATATCTCGTGGAACAGGTGCTCAATAGGAGCAAACATGTATTCAATAGGATCAGACGTCATCACTCCATAACCCAAACTGATTAGCGAGCCACGATGATTGATCAACGAATCAAGGAATTCCTTACCACCGGAGAGCAGGACAATGCCAATGTTTCTGCCACTTTGAGTGAGAGCCTGTGAGGGGTTTGGGGGGAGCCATTTATCTCGATTCCTGTTGAAGTTCATTACGTGTATCCCTGGAAACAGCATACTCGTAAGTGGTGGGAGTTTTTCACCGCGCCAAGTAAGGTGCCAATGGGGGGATTGTGATGTGACAGTATCCCGAGGAAGATTTGAGTCTTGTGGCAGGGGACCCTCAGTGTGGGGGAGGAAGGGTAGCAAACGCGGGGAGGTTGAGCCTAAGGTGATTCGGCGCTGGGCTAAAGCTATCGCTGGACGCTGCGCTTCAAGTGCAGTCATAGCCTAGTGAACAAGGTCAGCTCGCACCCACTTGTTGAGGCAAACGAAGGATTGAGCTCACTAGTATGTTTGCTTGTTTGATGCGCTCTAACCCGCTACGAGTCACTAGGTTCTCTTTTATATCCCAATCAATTCGAAGCAGATCCTCCAGATTCGTTAGAAACGATCTGGAGCACCTTTGTGCAGATTGCTGCAGGTAGAGCATTGATTCATGAACCTTGGAGCTGGGGCCAAGGTGCCCGCTCTCTATGCGAGTTTCAGAGCTCCATGAAAATAGATGCCACTCGAGTTCATTCTGGGAAACCTGTGGTTTGTACGCATCCAGTCGGTGAGTTCGAAGGTCTTCATTCCTGAAGGAAGGCATGCCTGCGATCCTCTTCATTTCATCCTATGGACAAACGTCCGGGTAGGTGTGCCAATTAGCGAAGTGGTCTACGCTATTCTTTATGCATTATAGGGTTGCCGGAACGTACCATAACCCAAAATAAGCTTGCATCTGGTAAATCAGTCGCATCCGCTCCGCCTCCCCCTACGTCCGAATGGGAGCCAGGGAACCAGATCTGTTCAAGTCCCATGTGAGTAACTGCACTTCTTTTGGCTAATGTAGCTCTCGCCTCCTTCAGCCTAGTGGTGTGATTAGGTTCGAACAGTGTGACCTCGAAGAGCTTTCGATTCTCGTGCACGGCGACGGCATGCAGGGCGTACTCAACGTTCTGAGGAAGCCTAAGTAGGAACCACAAGTCAGTGAAGCGCTCGTCGAATGCACGTGGTGAATGATTGCGGTGACGCATACTCCGTGTCTGGGATGCCAAGTGCATTTTGGTGTAATCGAAGGGTGAGGCGACTGCGCACAGCGCCTAAGTGTGATGTGTGTATGTGAGTGAATGATACAACACATTGGAGCGGAAACCTTGAGTTACCGACGGTATCCCACACGACGAGACATCTATTTACAATGGCTTTCGGTCAGTTTAGCAGCACAGGCGGAGGGATTGGATCAAGTCGCTCACTTGATTGGGACTGATTTGTCGAAGGTTGCTTCGTCTTGTTTGTTCGTCGGGGTTTCGTATTTCTTCCAGAGTTTATGTAGCTCTTTCTCACCCGCAATTAAGCCTAGTCGATACTAGGAGGCGAGCATTATGGATTGATTCTTTGTGATTCCATATCATACGTACTATCAGGCTCGCGACCTTGCGTGCGACATAGGCTCCTCGCGAGTAGCCAAACAACCTGAAAGCGCATGCTAAGCCAAACGTACATAGGCGGGGAGTGAACGAGATACCAAATTCGGTCACCAGGCTTATAGTGCTTCGCAATATACATGTAAGCGTCTACGATCATCTCAACTATACTCGGCGGAGAGGAAGTCGGAAACCGCTCGATCAAATGAGAGACGTACCCACCAGCGGCGGCTCCGAAAAGTTGCGTTAGTAGATTAGATATATGCCTTGTGCCGGAGCCTACACCCGGGATGTATAACATCTCAGGCTTCTGGGCGAGGTCATTGAAGTCTTCGTCGTCGCTTTGTGATAGAAAATAGTCTGAATTGCCCATGTGATGCATATAATTAGTAAACAAAGTTAATATATCACGGGGTGATGTGAGAAGTGCTCACAGAGGTTCCAAACGTTGGTCGGGTACCCTTTTTTAGGAATTTTATCAGTGTTCGAATCGAATGTCAGAGTGTAATTGATGTTCACCGACCTTGGTCAATGCGACCGTCTTTCCCGGTACCGTCGCAGAACACCATAATGTCTTTGGCGTGAGCCGAGCCGGTAGTCAGTGCAGCCTCTTGAATCATAGTACGGAGGTCGTTTCTAACTGGGGGAAGACACTGATGGAGAGAAGCTTAAAAAGACTTGATGTGTTTGCGGTGGTTGTGCCGCTAAATGTAGCTTGAGGTTGGGCAATGAGCACTTCATGCTGATGCCTCGCTAGAAAAGGACAAGCTTTATTCATGTAGGAGACTCGGTACATCACGGGAGCAGTACATCGCGGCTGCTCTCATGGTACGCGTAAATAGGGGTCCTGCATGGTGCGCAAGACCTCGCCCTTGTGTGATGTGGCAATTCAATAGGCGGTGATCGGCATGTACATGAATTTAAAGTCCGCGCCTGCTATTCGCTAACCCCCATACTTATAGACCCTCGTATAGGTTGAGGTTCAGAATTGTTCGAGCCTCTGGTGAGATGTTTGGGCTTGTTTGTTCTGGGCGGACTCAGTTTGGAGCTGTGGACCCTGAACGTGCTCGACCAGCGACAAGGACGACAACAACCGGGGCTCCAAGCTAGCAAGACATATGCTCATCCTCAACTGCGATTGCGATGATATAATTCGAATAATTGTTCCTCCCTTCTGGCTGCCCAAAAATTCTTACATTGACGACGCAAACATCGGCGGAAAAGAACAACAAAGGGCGCACAGACAAAAGGCGCATCAAAATGTTCGATATTATTGTTAGTAAACCTCCTTTAAGTCTCGCGCAACCATACTTGACTAGCATCGTAGCGACCTACCACGATTCCGAACCGAGTAGGGGTTGTATCTGGACTGTTGGTTCACAGCTGCTCAACTGGGTTAACAGTAATGCGCAGACGGCAGCGCGACGCGCTTTTGTGATGCACGAGCGGGTCCGGCTCATTCTTCGTCCACGCCCTGGCCTCGAGGCAAGAACAGGCGCCCATGAGAGTTCGGAGAGGGTGCGGCGGCCTCGTTGTCGCCCACGATGCTTGGGTCGTTCCGGAGAGGTACGGGGATGTCGGCGAGGGTCACTGCGACGATGAGGACTGGTCGTATGCGCCCTTCACACTGCGCAGCGTCGGCATCGGTTTCGTCACACTTGGCCTTCCTTTCTAGTCAGTCTTCCGGAGGTGATCTCCGCACCCGCATGGGATATCCTATATCAGGGCCCGGCCACGCCTTTTCTTTTCCTCCTCCTCCACCGCAACACGACGT
>JANWGL010007022.1:0-12286 GCA_025200755.1 Ceratobasidium sp. C01 | reverse complement strand
GAAGTGGAACGTGACCTGGAAGTGGAACGGACAGTCTACCACCCAGATTGTGTTAAATAACTTAATTCCAGCTGCTAGAATCGGAGGCGGGTTGTGTATGCGCTACATATGGGCGGAAAACGGGTGTATAATGATTGAAATGAAAAAGATCTGGACGGCGTTCTCAGATCCGGGGGCAAAATCAGAGCTGGAAGATGAGTTCAGTCAATATCCTTTCTAGCCACTACACATAATACTATCTCAGCATCACCATTGATTCGTACATTGCTCATAGCAAGCTTATCTTTAATTGTTCATCATCTGCAGCGTGAACCAACTTCATTTTAGTCTCGATGTAGTGGCGTAATCACGTGACTTTCTTCGAGCGTGAACAGCCTGAATCTTGTGTTGTATGCGCACTCGCGCACCTCTAAACCATTCTTTTTGTGACTTCGCCCTAGATTTGACTTCATTTGTAAGTTGGTACCTTAATTACATTCATAGTAGTGTGAGATAATGATGCATTCCACTTCCCGGTGCTCGCTTGTGATCAGCTTGCCAAAGATTGTATCCAGCATTTCTCAATAACGGTCACACGGAGCTACCTGAAACATTGCCATGTGAATTCTACATCGTAATTTGACTTATTGAGCCCTAAATCGCGGGATCTCTATCAACAGGTAGCAAAAAATTCGGCATTTACTGAAATCCGTTCCACTTCCGGGTGGCGTACGGTATATACAAATATGTATACGCGAAGCGACTTGAATTTTGTTTAGATCTGCGAAAGAGCTGAAATGGAAGGAGTCGCCACTTGCTATTCCGTTGCAGGGAGCTTAATGGGGTCGAAAGGATGTAGATACCGTCAAATTTATGGTGTTTTCACAGAACCTTCCGACAAGGGTTAGATTCGTTGTAGTGAGAAAATCCACCTTGCATGTGGTGGTAAATTGCAAGAGTGATCGAACATAAACACACAGTTACGCGCTTCTTGAGGTGGCTGCTCAACACAGTGCCGCTGGCTGGGTGTGTTTAACAACCACAGGAAGACTTTTGGTATATATCTTTTAGACGACATTAGTACAAAATGAAGCAACAAAACATTATCTCTCATAGATTGAAGCTACGGTCTACGCGACTCAGAGAACTGACACTACTGGTTTCACTTGAAATCCTTTGAAGCGATTGTATCAAGCGACAAGTAGCTACCGTTTGAGTCTTGCCGACTCTTGAAATGTGGGAGGCGTGGGCTGAACGCAGGGTCTATCAGAAGAGTTGAGTGCATATATTCCGATAAAATACGCACATGACATTTGTTCCACTCGCATGTACCGCATCATCGTCATCAGTCTTGGCGTGATCCCCTACACCATGGTGCGCAGCATTCTGCCCCTGCTCCGAATTGTCGTCAATATCTGCTGGCCCAAAGTCGATCACAAAGTCGCGCAAGAACGCGTTTATCCGGATTGCATCGCTGGGGTCTCCCGACGAATGGGCGCACCCATTAGTAGGTTGATAATGATACCGTTCGCGTAGCCTTCGTCGGAAATCTCGTGAATGGCATCTGCCCAGGAGACCAAAAGGATTGATAAGCTTTGCCCCTATACACCGACTTGTCAGTCCAGAGGAAGTCGTGGGCGTTTGACGTGTTACTGACCAGAGATTCCCCAAAACATTGGTCTACCAAACAATAGTATATGCACACTCTGGAGAATAGCCAACAGACCACCGATGGATCCGATAGCGTCGAATATTGTGCTGGATCTATAATCTTCGATGAACGCACACATAATAGGCATCGCATACGTAGATTTGGCAGACTTGATGAAGGCGCGGCTATTGGAATAGGCGAAAGGCGAACCAAACAATGGCGTGAGCATGGCTGTTGCAGTTTGGTTGTCTAACGATGCACTCGTTTGCGCCGTTGCTATACGTTACAGTATTGAGGATCCAGAGAAATAATAACGATAAAAATCGGAACATACTGATGGGAAACAGGGAGGCAGTGCTATATGTCTGAGTTAAGAGAGTTATACTGTGGTCAGAAGGGCGGGGTAGCTGACCCACTTACCGGGCCCAAATTAACAACCATATCTCGCAGGAGCGAGGAAGTGATGAATCTACGTCGTGCTAATCCTAGGTTCGCGGCAACATGCGCACCAGCGACGAGCTGCCACGGTTCGATAAGCCAGGGTGCCACACTCGCCATCATGGACGCGTTCGCTGATCCGACTGACTCCTGTAGGGTATCCGCAAAATCGGAGAGCCAGATGTCTGGTAGTCGCATAGCAGAAAGCGATGTGCCGTTCGTCGAGCGTATAGTGAGATTGTATGTCGCGTCTGTTAATGACGCACCGGTAATTGCTTTACTTGTAGGTTAGTAAGGTTGATATATACTGTTATGTGTTCGCTTCCTGTGCACTCACTCTTATTCTGTAATGTGCAATCGTAGACCTCAAACCAGTTACTTGCTGGTATATCGCCACTCCTCTCTTTGGCGAATTGCGACTGAGGCTCGCATTGGACTATATCACAAATCGCA
The DNA here is from genome assembly GCA_025200755.1 of Ceratobasidium sp. C01. Classification (NCBI taxonomy): domain Eukaryota; kingdom Fungi; phylum Basidiomycota; class Agaricomycetes; order Cantharellales; family Ceratobasidiaceae; genus Ceratobasidium; species Ceratobasidium sp. C01. Next base: position 9,765 of record JANWGL010007022.1, on the reverse strand, counting down.
AAACGGTTGGTCGAGGCAATTTAGGTGGACTAAAGTTTACATACTGGTAGCCCGCCCGTAATATATACCTTGCACACTCACGGAGTAGCCCTCGACGGTCCTAGGATTAAAGACAGAACTAGCAACGTTTTGGTGCCTCTTCAGCACATCTGCTTTTTAGAATAAGTAGCACCAAATAGTATCGAGACGGACGAACCACAAGCACTCGCATAGTCCTTGCGTAAGGAAAATATCCGCACTTTTCGGTCCCTGTGCGCGTCTCGAACGTGTTTTGTGCTTGCGCCAGCGCCGTAACCACTCGAATCATAAGGACAACCATGAACAGAATCGCACAAAGGTTCTGGAAGAATGCAAATCTCTTGGTTTCGACTTGGCTGGCTCGCAGAATAGTCCATGAGATGAGTATGTTTGCGAGAGCATCGAATAGGACAGACCTAATGAGACGAAACAGTATTCTCGAGGCAATGACAACCCAAAAATATATGAACATCGACACATCTCGTTTCCTGAGCGGGGAGCTGCGAGGGCGACCGAGCCAGCTCAGCTGACTGTGGCCGGGTGGAGAGACTTCTCCGAGCAATGCATCTTTGTTGTTGGTCGTCCAAGAAATCCCAATGGACGCTGCGGCTGCTCGTCGCTTGACCAGGAGTAGCGAGATAATCATGTAGAGGCTGCATAGCATAGAAATTATGTTAGGCAAAAATACCCACGCAGTGTCCGCATCACGATGGAACACTACAATTACGGCGACTTTACCGGTTTGTGCAGTGTAAGTTTATTTTTGAGCTGAACAATGTTATCGACGGAACGTACCGTGTGTGGCGAGGGATACCACCGAGCCTATAATTTGCGCAACGATCGTCCCGCCATAAGCATCTGTACGAGCGAAATCGAGGGTTAACCTGTACCAACAAGGACCAAAAGTTATCAGGACAACACACGGCTCGCGGTCGTATTTTTGGTAGACTGACATGTAAATGGCATTGAGCGTTATCAAGAAGAAAATAACTAGTGAATGAGCAGTTAGAGAACTTAGCATTAGAACAGATATTCGTGATGGGGATGCCCTTACTGACGAAGCCCAAGTATTTGACATTATCCAAAGCTACTGAAAGCACAGTTGTAACGGAATAATATATTGAGACGAGGAGTTGAGCGAACAAAGTCCAATACTGCCAGGTGAGGGCTCGGGGATGGATAGTGTTGGTATACATCCTCAGATTTTAACCAGTATAATACCAGATAGCTCAGTGACTACAGGACCCGCTAATGGGTAGTCTCGTGCACCAGTTGGGTGAGGCCAAGTGTATAGTCCCCAAGATAATGAGCCCGAGGTGCAAAGAATCTGGTCCCGCCAGGTTGTTGTTCTGGTATCAAAGACGAAGCAGCTGCGAAAAACATCCTAAATAATGAGAAGCTCAGGTTACCAGGCAGTGTGAAATCGCCAAGTGATGGAAGAATGTGGCCAACTCGGGGTGGCACGATAGCACGTGACAATTACAAACTGAAAGACAGTCCATTTTCCAGTAACTTACAAGTAACAAGTAAAAGAACAACAGAATGAGCGTGTAAGATAAAATAACCAGTGCAAACTCTAATATAACAGGGGACAAGCAGGTATGACGTTTGCAGGATCACCACAACGGGACTGGGTTGGCAACGACCGGTTTGGGAAGAGTAACTAGTTCTGCAATTCGTTCCCGAGGTAGAGCATTTGCTCGAGTGCGATCCCATGGCCCAGCTTGAGCTCTGCGGGATTCTGAGGAGCCTAATAGTATACCAGATTGAATTAGCTAAGTCCACTAGCGCATAAAATCAACTCACCGGCCACAGGTCTGGCGTCCCACTGCGGAATATACCCTCGCTCATGCGTCGGCTCAAACATCATGCCATCAACACTACTCTTGTCGGTTGGATCAGGCCCAACGTAGCCAGGTAAGGATGGTAGCGCATTGCCTATCCCACGCGAACCCAGAGACGATTGAGAGTCGGAGCGAGGCTTGGTGATCGATTTGGGGTAGAATGCAGGCTGAGGAGGCGCTGGTAGCGTGTGACGGGGCTCACCGCGGCCAGGAGTTGGCCCAGTGGCAAGGTGGAGTGCAGTAGGGGCGGGTCGACGAGGCATGGTTAAAACTGGGGTGGTAGAAAGGGCTTGGGAAGTGAATGTATGTCTGTTTCGACGAGGTCAGGTCAGCTAACCAGCGGCCTAACTCTCAATGCCACAAACCTTTCAGTTCCGGACTGGGGGGGTAGAAAACCACGGTCAACGAGATAGGCTGTCCAGGCAGCAGATATGATATAAACCCACGTAGCCTTAGGCCAAAGTGGAGAAGCAGACGAAATGTAGTTTACGACTAATTGGTTGGTAGGCGGACCCTACTTAAGGCGCTTATTGCGCCTCCCTATTGTCAGGTCACGTGCGAAAAGATTAGCACGGTACAAAGGGCCATTTCAGCAATGTCATGTCATACGCTGCTCATGTTCGGGAGAGCAGTGAATGCCACGCTCTTTTGTAGACACACGAGAGTGAACCATTACCTTCAAGCTGTCCTCGACCTTTGTGCAGGAGACAGCACCTTGCACGCACGTGACTCGCGGAGTAAACACGTTATTAATCCGGCAGCCTTGTCTTCTGCCACAACTACGTACCTCTCCTCCGCTCTGTACTCGCCGTGCCCGCACCCTCTTCTATCTCGATACACTATACTAAACCTAAAATCTTTTGAAAATGGCTGAAAATGGCGAAGGTGCGAACGCTAAGGGTACTGTTACCAAAAGGTCAGCACAACGCGTCTCTTTGCGCGTCGCGTCGCGGTAGCTAATTTACGCCACCTACTCAGACTCAGTAATGAACTTATGACACTAATGGTACGTATATTCGCCATATCTACGTGCAGAAAGTTTACACTGATTGCTCTCGGTGTAGATGTCGAGCTCCCCCGGTATTTCTGCGTTGTAAGCTCTCCTGGCTTCAGACTGCGCACGCTTAGTGCTAACTAATGTTTCTTGTAGCCCTAAGAGCGACGCCAATATGTTTGAGTGGGCTGGCACGCTTGAGGGACCACCTGGCTCGGTTTACGAGCGCCTCACCTTTAAAATTACCTTGTCGTTCCCCCCGACCTATCCCTACACCGCACCCAACGTCCGGTCAGTTCCCTTTTCAAGGCATCATATATGCTGATTACTTACCATATTGCGTAGCTTTGACCCAGAAACACCATGCTATCACCCTAACGTTGACATGCAGGGTGGTATTTGCTTGGATATTCTTAAGGTATGTAATCGGTAATCCTCGCGATACTATCCTAACAATCAAGTTGTAGGACAAATGGTCCGCAATCTACAGCGTTCACACCATTCTCCTCTCGTTACAGTCCCTGTTGGGAGGCACGTATGACCTATACTATGCACTTACCTATCGCTTACATGTATTCCGCCGCTTAGAACCAAATAACGACTCGCCTCTCAATCTGGAAGCGGCTGAGCTCTGGGATAACCAAAAGGAATTTAAGACTCAATTAATGAAGTGGTATAGACCCATCACAGGATCCACATGATACCCCTGGTGTGTACTGTGGGTGCGCCCCGCCACGTTTTTGTATCCATGCAGAACCAAGCTGCGCCTGCGTGCGACTAGAGCCGTTATATTCCTGTTGTTTCCGTAGCGTAGCGTTGTAATACCACGCTCACGAATATTACCATGCATGACCCATTTTGTGTTGATTTGCTGCGAATAAAACAGGACTGTAGCCTGGTCGAGGGCCCTTCGACCAACACGCTCACGGATATATCATGAGATGCCGTTAGATAGTTCTTCCGATGGTCCTTCAACGAGTCTGGGTGAGTAAATGCTTGACACCTGAAATCCATTGGCGCAATCAAATACTTCACCCAGCGACCCACAAAGCCGGATTTAATTATTTTGGCTGGTCGGCCATACTCAGGAAACGTATTGATGGTTGTCCTCTTCGGAGTGACATATACAAAAATTGGAACGATACAGAGAAGATTAGCATGGCCCCTGCACAAGGATGACACGCTAGTTCAGAGTGGACGGTCTACGGACCGCAATATTTATTTTATTTTATTTTCGATCACGCCTGAGCACTTTACTTTGTTGCATGTGCTGAACTTTTGCGAAACTTGACAACCATCGTTACTCAGAGCATCGACAATGGCTTAGGTAGTTCAAGTCACACCGACTATGGCCACGGTATGGTACCCAAGTATTCTACATTACGGCAAAACAGACCAAGAGCCAACGGCTGGTAATGGTCTGTTAATTTCAATTTAAATGTAAAAGGCCCAATACGCGGGTGCTGTAGTTTGACCTTGTCGTTGCTATCCAAGCGCGTCGCGCTGCGGCTGGGTTATCTGCAGGCTGTTGCCAGGTCCAGCTGCTGGTACTTGGTCCTTGGGCTTCTGGCCTTGTATGATCCAAGCATCCGAGTCGGTATTTGTTGTTTCAGGCGCATACAAACAGGGGCAAGCGGGAGAAAGCATGTTGATCACGTGAATGACATAGCCGGGCTGGTTGCCTTGCTCTTGACACTGACTGACAACTTATGAGTCCAGACCGTAAAACTGCATAATTGAAATGGTGAGTGCAGCAAACGACGCGGCGACGCACAGAAAGATGAACGACCTACAGGAATATGGACGTAACAGAAACTCGCTCGCCGACATCGAGGAGCAGCTGAGTGCCGTGTTCGACGCGAACCCGGCCGTAGCGAAGAACGCGGAGGGCGTGTCGGTCATACCTGGCAACGAACTCCCTGCGGTCTTGGCGGAGCTATCTTCTCAGTATGGTGTTGTACTTATGAATGCCGCAGAGGAGTTGGAGATGAAGGAGCTGCTGGTGGCGAACCCAGGCATTGAAGTCACTCCCAACCAACTATTATCACTCGTGGCCGCACGTACGGCTGCTTCAGGGGAAGCTCCACCACCTCCACCGCCTAAGGAAGACCCCTCCGACCCCCGTTCGGACAGTAGCGGCGCGTCGTCGCCGGATACTGAACTGCGAGGGCGCGGAGAAGTCGATCCCCACAGGCCTCCTACGCTCTCACGAACCTCGTCAATGGAGTCGAACTCTCGCGCACCGGCCACACCTCAACCATCAGGGCGAGTCACCTCAGCGTCGCCATTTGACTCGACTCTACGTCAGCGCTCGACGCCCTTAACGGCCGCGGCCCCAAGTGCTTGGACACGCAAACCGCTACCAGCTTCCCGTCGCCGCAAGAGTGATTCTGGGAGCGTCCGCTCCGGTAGTGACAATGAGGTACGGTATTTATTTATTTATTGTTTATATCTGTACTCATCCCGCCGTAGTCTTCCCCCTCGGTCGCACGACACCCTCGGCGCCCCTCCATGGGTGGCTCAAACCCCTCGCTCCCCTTCCCTCCGAGTGCTTTTCCAGCGTCAGCATCTGCTCCTATCTCTTCATCTGACACCGGTTCACTACCTTCCGCTCGGCGCTCTCAGTCCTTCGACCAATCCCTCGACATGTCTCAGACTCTTGTTACTCCCGACTTTGCCTCTCCATACCTCTCTAAAGGCTCTAAACGACCGATTATCAAGTTCCATTCGTCTGGTTCGGGCTCTGACACCGACCCCGAAGTCATTTCCGACGACGAAGACGACACGCGCCGCTATGTCCGTCAGGCGCTTAGCTCTGATGCTTCACTAGCCCCGCAGGATATTGTGGAGGCTCTCCAAAAAACCAACGCGGAGCTTAGTCGCAAGGCAGCGGATAGCGAGCGACGCATGCAGAATCGACTCGCGGAGCGTGAGACGGAGATTGCAGACCTTGAAGCGCAGTTGGACGATTTGAAGACGGAGCTCAGCTCGAGTCGGAGGGAGGAAAAGGAGCTGCGCGTTAAGGAGAGGGCTAACATGGCCCAATTTTCGACGTTCGAGAGCGAGATCCAAAAGCTTCAGAAGAGTCTTGATCATGCGCGTGGGCAATACTCGAGCATGCAAAAGCAGTACCAGGAGCAATGCAGTAGGTTTATTCTACCCTGTTCGCCATAATGGAGACTAATTGGAATGCACAGCTGAGACGGAGAGGATGCGGAACTTGTTGAGGAGGAAGGAGCAAGAGATCAAGGAGGCCGACGACAGAGCTTACCAACATGAAGGCGAAGTCCAAAAGGTTAGCCCCCCGTCCAATAAGTGTTTGCGTGCGGCGCGATTGACATATCTTTCCAGTGGAACCGTGAACGCGAAGCGCTCGAACATTCAATCGAGACGTTTGAACAAGAGCTCGGTCTAACTAGGCAGGCCGCAAACGAACTGGACGAACAAAAACAGGAGAACCTGCTGCTTAAAGAGACGATCGACCGCATGCGCTATGACCTAGACGCACTCCGGGCTGGAATGGGTCCTTCGGGTGATGGTCGGGCGCAGGGACAAAAAGATGGAACTCTGAGCCGGAGCCTGGCCAACGAGATCAGAGAAGGGTTCGAACGGAGGGAGCGTGAACGTGAGAAGGAGGAGGAGGAAGAGGCTGCAGAGGGGATCATGGTTGAGGAAGGGGACGGCGAGGGCAGTGATGATGGGTACATCGAGACTACGATTACCACAAGCCGCAAGCGGGTTAGTCGTGGTATTTTCATTTTGCCTTCACCGCTGATTTTGATTTCTTTGAATATAGAAGGTCGGCACGCGCGCGAAACCCATTGTCCGGGTTGAGGATGGAATGATGCGTGAATACGCCGATGCGGCCGCGCAGCACGACGAATCTGAATTTGTCACCAGCTCAGGGGTGCAACATCAACACTCGGAGTTTTCCACAGCCTCGGGAGTACAGCACGAGGCGTCCGCGTTTGTCTCGAGCTCGGGAGTGCAGCACGATGCGCGGGAGTTCACTGGGGGGACGGCGATTCAGACAGAGTCTAAGGTCATGCGCGACACTGAGACCGAGACCGAACCCCCACGCGTACAAGATGCGGAGATCGGAACTGAGCCTCTGAGCGTCCAGCATGTAGAAATTGGGACCGAGCCTCTTAGTGTGCAGGACATGCAAATCGGAACGGAGAGCCCAGAAGTGAAGGAGGCTCAGACCGAGGCCCAGACTGGTGTCGAATTTGGCGTTGGGACTGAGGCGAAGGAGGACACGGAGGGCGCAGCGGTCGAGCGGGTGATGTGTGAGATCGAGGTACAAACGGACGATCTTCCCGCTGAAGCCTCCTCGTCTGGCCCTGCTCCTGAACCGACTCCCACACCCGCTCCGGCGGACCTTCCCCCGCCTTACCCTCAGAGCGCACGAGAGTCAGAACAGGCGGTCGTCAAGCGGTGGCACCCTGGCCTTGCAGAGCGCTCGTCCTCGCCGGAAGTAGTAGGCGCGTCGAGCCAAGTGCGCGAAGAGTGGGAGGCACTAAAGCGATCAGCTGGTGTCGATTGTCGCGTAATCGACCGAATTGTGAAGGGCAAGGATGTCTTCGCTGAGGGTGTCGAGGTAGTGGAGAACGTTGAAGTCGTCGAGGAGAACGCCGAAGGCGAAGCGACTCGGTGGAAGCGCGGGCGTTCCCGCGGACGCTTCAACGTCTATAATACGTTCATCGTTCGCCGTGGAGAGGGTTGGTGGACTTCGGTTCTTACCCAGGCGGTGGTGGGCGTTGGGTTCTGGACGTTGGTTGCTGGTGTTGGTGAGTATAAGGCCACTGAAACGAAGTAATCGAGACTGACATATTTTTTCAAGTGGGTGCACGCTATGCACAGTTCGACGCTCCAACGTATGCGGACCGCGCGACTTGGTCTGCGTACAACAACTACGCAGGCGCCTTAGGTGAAGGTCTCGTTGGTCGGAGCGTCGACAATCCGATCTGGATTGCGATTGAGCGACTTGTTGTGGGTGCGGCAGTGCGTGTTGGGCCGGGTCTCCCGACGTAGAGGGTACCCGTCTCGTTCTATCTATTCGTTTGATTATAGCCCGACCCGCCTCGTTCGTTCCCCACTGCCGCTCGCCGCTGTCCCCTTTACCCCAATGTATCATGACTTACGCGGTCTTGTACTGCGCCATTCCCTGCATTCTTTTCCCTTTTTCTTCTCCCCGGTAGAACTATCTGTTTGTTACTTGACGGCGACTAGCTCGCTCACGCTCACGCCTGCACTATGTATGTTTTACAACAGTATCCATCTCATTCTAGTATCGAGAAAACACTAGCTAGCTATCCCAACGACATCTAAATAACCAAACACAGAGGGGGAATGATAGATAAATAACGTGTGACGGACATGCAATATATAACTTGAGGGAGTTGGCAAGTATGGGGATGAGAACTAGGGATACGGGAGAAGATTTGATAGCACAATAGTTTGGAATTAGAACAAAGATCTCCCCAGTTACTCGCGGACGAGCCGTCGACCGTCTTCGCTTGCAACGGGAGTTGTTGGATCTGCAGATGGGGCTGGTTGATTGTTGCGCAGTGTAGAGCGTCGTTGTCGAGCGGTAACCAACTCTACCCCGTCATCGTCGTCGTCGTCGTCGTCATCGTAGTCCGACTCTCTGTCTTCTGCGATGCTCTCAGATAGCGACCCGCGCGGCTCCATGTTATCTGGGCTGAACGAGCGCTGCGCGAGGGGGCTGCGCAAATATTCGGATGGTCGCAGAGAGTTGACGCCCAAGCTCTCGTTTGACGATAAAAACACGGGTGTATGCATTGGTGCCTGAGACGGTTGTACGTTGACTGGGTTCAGACTTGCTGGGTGCATGCTGAGCGAGCGCATTGAAGTCACAAGCTCCTCTCCATAATAATCTTCGTCCTCCTCTTCGACTCCAGCGACCATTCCAGACCCAGAGCGCGAATCAGGATAGGCCATACCATAAGGCTGGGGTGCGTAGGGTCCAGGCGCGTTGCGTGGCCCAATGCCACCTGCCCCAAGCATACGTCCAACGCTGCTGTCATCTTCGCTAAAGTCCAGACGCTCGTCGTCCCCATCTGTCGATCGCCCTGTCCATTGATCGTGTTCGTCCTCGTATCTCGCACGGTAGTGTGACTCTCCCTCATCAGGAAGATCATGGCGAGGTGTTTGTGCCCCCAGCTCAGAGGCACCGGCGCTCGATCCAGGGGTTCCGCCGGCAGAAGAACTCGCGATAGCGCGCTCAAGTTCGCTCCCTCCAGTCTCGCTCCCGCGTTTGTGCCGTGATCCGACCCCTCGTCGGAACATTCCCCCCCACGCGCTGCGTTCGTCTCCTTTGCTGTCCCCACTCTGTTTTCGCGTCACCGTAGATCGCGCACGAGATACAAACCCTGTTAGGGCCCCAGTCTGCCCACTATCGCTGCTCCCGACCAACGATGCAGCAGATACGCCTTTTGGTGTAGATGCCATGCGACGGGGACCTCCGCGAGGGGGATAAGAGCCTTCCCTCATCGGGGTTGCCTTGACACGCGCGGTGAAGTATTCGGCACCCGTCCCAGATGCAATAGATGATGTTTCCGTAGGAGTTATAGGTGCTGTCGAGGCCCTTTGGTGAGGTGTGTACACCTGGGAGCGATTCAAGAAAGAGAAACGACGTGCGCTGCTGCCTCCAGGAGTTAACATTCCCGGTCGGCCGGGAGAATCACTCCGGCGGGGGGACTGATCCGCCTCGGATGTATGCGCGCACTGAGCAGGGTCAATGCTTAGTGCGCGCATGCTGCTCGTGCTTTTGCTTCGACTCCGGCCGAGCGGCTGAAGCAATTTGACAGCTATCTGCCCGATCCGTTGACGCCAGCTCGCCTTCAGCGTGATGGCTCCTACAGCATCCTCCTGTGTTACCATCAC
>JANWGL010007003.1:2577-14942 GCA_025200755.1 Ceratobasidium sp. C01 | reverse complement strand
TCGATAGCCTCCTCCAATATTCTATATAAAAATCTGGGTATTAGTACTAATAAGATAAGACATCCAGTCACTCACCCTTCTTCTTTCTCGGCGGCTACCTTCGTGGCTTCTAATCCGGCAGTCAGCTTGGTCTTCAAGTCTTTGAATTGACTGAGCTGTTCGGGCGTCTTGATCGCATCGTCATTCGTCGGAAATTTGCTGATATATTTGTTGATTTTTGCCACTTTCTCCACCGTGTTGTCCTCCGCACGAGCGGCGGTAAACTTCTGTAAGTCAGAGTGCGTTCGTGTCCACAATTGATATTGTTCTACAAGAGCGAAATCATGAGTTTATTCGTCTCCTATTAAATTCAAGTAATTTATTCACCTCCTGGAAGCTCTCCTGTAGCTGCTCTATTAGCACCCGTACGACGACGACTGTCCATTTTGCTCTGAGCCTCGTTACGTTGTGGCATGTTGTGTCAGCTTTATCTTGAAGAGCACGTGACCTTGAAGCAAATTACCGCAATCGACCTAACACCCGCCACCAGTCAAAAGGGGCAACCCCATATCTGTGCTCAGTCTGGACGCCCGGAATTGTGTACATATAACTTCAGAATCGATTCGAAATCGTCTCACGCCAGGAACATTTGCATCGCATTAGTGTCTGATATCTAAGTGAAGTTTCAAGGTCATGCAGTTCAAAGTGGACAAGATAATTGGAAGAGGTGCCTCTGTACGAGCTATTCCATGTCTTTTCACTTCTATTTTATTTACCTATTTTTAATGTAATAGGGGTATATTTTCAACGCCACGGAGATTGGAGGAAGTGGCAGAGTTGCTGCTGTCAAAAAGTCCCGGGTATCCCTCCGCGTCAAGAGACCATCCTTGCGACACGAGAGCCGGTTGCTACAAATGCTACAGGGCCATCCTGCTATATCGGTTCTCTTTGGGTATGGCCGGTTCCCACATTTCGAGTATATCGGCATGGAGCTGTTGGGAGCCAGTCTCGATTATCTATATACAGCGTCGCATCCGGTCACGATTCAGACCGCGCTTTGTATGGCCGAGCAGATGGTACAGTCCACCGAATTGCACAAAATGTTACCGCTAACCAACTGGCGTTCGTAGCTTTCAGCGTTAGAGCATGTTCACTCTCATAACATCGTCCACCGCGACATCAAGCCCGGAAATATTGTGGTCTCTTTGGACGATGTCACTCGACTCAAGCTCATCGATTTTGGCCTTTCAAGACCTTTCCAGACTGGTATACCCAAACGTATCGACCTTTACGGTGAAAGGGTACACTTAGCGGGATCAATGAACTACGCCAGCCTAAATGCACATGATGGGGTCGGTAAGTCGTATCATAAAGCCTTTCAGGCTTCTTGATGCTAATTATTTAAAAGAACTCTCTCGCAGGGATGACTTGGAGTCATTGTTTCATTCCGTGCTTTGTCTCATACGGGCCGGTCTTCCATGGAGCCACGCAATCGACGAGAGATTTGGAATTTACACGACTCTTGGGCTGATGAGGCAAGTACATCAAACTAAGAAAGCATGGTCTGGGTCGACGCTGGCCGATGGGTACCCAGAAGAGTTCGGACAACTCCTGGATCAGGTTCGTGGCCTAGCTTTTGACGCTGAGCCCGACTATTCTGGCCATTTTCGCACCTTAGAGTCACTTCGCGATCGTCTAGGGCTAGAGCGTGATGGGAGATTAAACTGGCCTGTCAATCTCATAAGTAACCCTCAAGGTAAGTCGAACCTCAATGCCTTGCCTCTTGGTCTGAACGAGCCTATTCACGACAGATCCAGTGAGGCTGGCTCCTCCGGTCACTTGCGCTGTGGTGGTTGGCCAACTCGTAAACGTTCAAATCCTTATGGGGCCATCGATTCAAGGGTATGGCGCTCACGGTGACGACCCACTAGTTTGGCAAGACCCAGCATACAAGTCTGAAGAGTGGAATACGCCCTCCCGTCCTGCCGTTGTTGTGAAAATCGAACTAAGTTTTGAGAACCGTCATCACCGGATTACCGTGCTACCCCTTACAAAAAGTCAACCTCTTAACATACCGTCGGTCTCCCTTGACTTTTTTGTGAGCCAAAAATCCGACCTACACAGCGGAGCTCGTTGGCCAGACACACTAGGTGCCTACTGCTATATTTTCGATACCCCATGTACGCTTGTAGCCGTTGACACTGCGGTACGGCATATCACAATCCCCACTTCCTCCGTCGCTAATCATTACCTGGTTATTGGCGTAGCCCGTCCCTTACCACTGGTCGTTAACCCCTGCACAAGTTGATATTCTTCAAAAAGACCTTGTCCCTAACCCACACCACCCGACCGAAGACGATACCAAGGCGAGCGATCGCCTAAATCGAGGTCCTTATTACTATGTGTATGCGCACTTCACGCCATTACTTCCGGGGAGCTTGAACCAGACAACTGACGGCGAAATAGTCGAGTGGAACAGCAAGCGAGGTTGGTTCGACGAACTAGTGAAGATAGGCAACATTCGCTGCCTAGAGGATGGATGGGCTTTCGGAGAGATACCATCCAAAACGCAGGAGGACAAAGACGGCGACGACTGCGACGAGCTTACGTACAGCTACTTTGGAATGGATATTGATATATGGGACTATATGGGTGGCCCAAGGGGTCGCTCGCTTACTTTGCCCCATGAGGAAGAGGAGCGTCTAGACGCGGACATTCCGGAGATCACGTTGATTGACGGGTATTAACCCAATACAGTAAGTAGGATGCAGCCATGTTTCAACCGATCTCATATTTTCCTATAAATACACATATACGGTTGAATGATATACCCTAAAAAGTCTGACTATATCTTTTATACTTAAGTGAGCTATAGACCTCTGCAAGTCTTATTCTTTTTGCTGGGCAGGTACCGCCACTTCGTTATGAATGGTGCGTTATTGAGGAGTAGCATGGCCCATTTCAGTGTTCTCAAACACTACTCGGTCGGCTCGGGTGTTTGAAGAACACTCTCAAGCGGGGCGTGGTCTTCAGTGCTTCTGCGTATTGGAGAGCGCTCAGGTTAATGAATAAGTGGCGGGAACGAAGATAAACCGGGAGAAGAGGCGTAGTGTTGTGTTAACCTTCTCACCAAAAATCACCCCGGCCGCGAAGAACTCCTGTGCTCGAGATCGCATACGAGCCTAAGGAGCACGTGCTACCGTGCTCCAGCCGCTGGAGCAGCTGAATCCGGAGCGCTCCGCCGCCAAAGGCGCGCTTGCCGACGTTGTCTTGGCGAGCACGTGACATGGTGGCAAATTACCAGAATCAGTCTTGCATCCGCCACCAGGTCAAAAGGGGCTACCCTACATCTGCACTTTATTTGGACGACCTAGGGTTGTGCGCACATAGTCGCAGGCATACTCAAAGGCTCTATCACGACTGTATTCATCTAGAAAATCCGCGTCGCACCGGTGGCTAGTATAGCTGAAGTTTTAAGATCATGCAGTTTAAAGTGGGTAAGCGAATCGGAAGTGGAGCCACAGTACGAGTTATTCCACCTCTTGCAATGACTAGTAGCTTATTGGTTTTTACTCCATAGGGTCTAGTTTTCAACGCCACGGAAATAGGAGGAGATGGCAGAGTTGTTGCTCTGAAAAAATCCCGAGCATCCATTCGCGTCAAGAGACCTCCCTTGCAACATGAGGTCAGGTTATTACATGTGCTACAAGGCCACCCTGCTATTCCGATCTTGTTTGGGTATGGGCGGTTCCCGCATTTCGAGTATCTCGGCATAGAGCTGTTGGGAGCCAGCCTCAATCATCTTTATACGGCATCTCATCCGATCTCAATCCAGACCGCGCTCAGTGTAGTCGAGCAAATGGTACAGTCTATCAAATTACCCAAATTGATATTACTAACTACCTGGCGCTGGTAGCTTTCAGCGTTGAAACATGTTCACTCTCACCACATCGTTCATCGCGACATCAAGCCTAGAAACATCATGGTCTCCCTGGAAGACACCCCTCGACTCAAGCTCATCGACTTTGATCTTTCGAGACATTTCCAGACCGGTATACCTAAGCGTGTCGACATTTACGGCGAAAGGACGCATTTAGTGGGATCAGTGAACTACGCTAGCCTGAATTCACATGATGGGATTGGTACGTCGTTTCATAAAGCTGCTTAATTTTCCTAATACAAGAAATTTGGAAGAACTTTCTCGTAGGGACGACTTAGAGTCATTGTTCTATTCCGTGTTTTGTCTCATACGAGGCAGTCTTCCATGGAGCCACGCGGTCGATGGCAGATTTGGAATTTATACGACTCTTGGTCAGATGATGCACGTACATCAGAAGAAGAAAGCGTGGACTGGATCGATGCTGGCGGACGGGTACCCAGAGGAATTCGGCCAACTCCTGGATCAAATTCGTGGCCTAACCTTTGACGCTGAGCCCGACTACTCCGGCTATTTTCGTATATTGGAGTCAATACGTGGCCGTCTGGGACTCAAGCGCGAGGAACTGAGCTGGCCCGTCAATCTTATAACTAACCCTCAAAGTAAGCCGAGCCTCAGATGCGTCGCCTCCCAGTCTGAACGAGCTCTTTTATGAAAGATCCAGTGAGGCTGGCTCCTCCGCCCTCTTGCGCTGTGACGGTTGGCCAACTCGTGGCTGTTCAGATTCTCATGGGCCCATCAATTCAAGGATATGGCGCTCATGGTGACGACCCATCAGTTTGGAAAAACCCTACATACGAGTCCGAAGAGTGGAAGACGATTTCCCGCCCCGCAATTGTCGTGAAGAAAGAACTGAGTTTTGAGAAGCGCCATCACCGAATCACCGTACTGCCTCTTGCGAAAAGTAAGCCTCTCGATGCACCGTCGGCTTCCCTCGACGATATTGCCAAACAAAATTCCAATCCGCACGGCGAGGCTCATTGGCCGGACACGCTTGATGCCCACTGTTATTTTTTCGGCGCCCCATGCACACTTGTATCCGTTGATACTACGGTATGAGTCTCTTGATTTTTACTTTCCCCGTGGCTAACGGTCTTTTTGTTACTATCCTAGCCTGTTCCACCCCACTGGTCGTTGACTTCTGAACAAGTCAAGGATATTCAAAATGATCTTTCCGCTAGCCAACCTAATCTAGCTAAAGACGACACCAAGGCGAGCGAGCGCCTTGAGCGAGGCCCCTACTACTATGTGTATGCGCGCTTCACGCCATTACTCCCGGGGAGCTTGAATCACACAACCGATAACGAAGTAATTGAGTGGGACAGCAAACGGGGTTGGTTCGATGAGCTGGTCAAAATAAACAATGTTCGCTGCCTGGAGGATGGATGGGCTTTCGGAGAGGCTGCAACCAAAGCGCAGGAGGGCGAAGATGATGATTGCTACGAACTTACATGCAGCTACTATGGAGCGGATCACAGCGCGTGGGACTATATGGGTGGCCCGAGGAGTCGCTCGCTCACCTTGCCCCATGAGGAAGAGGAGCGTCTAGACGCGGACATCTCGAAGATCACACTAATCGACGGGTATTAGCCAAGTACCGCAATAGGATACAACCGGGTTTCAATCTATTGTGTTGTGGATACAGTACATGCGTTTGGTCGAAGAATGTGCCTTAATAAGCCTGGATACGTCTTTGATTCCCAGATAAGCTGCAGACCTCTGCGAGTCCTGTTCGTTTGACGGACAAATTCTTCTACTTTCTTAAGACTGGAATTTTACTTCGGAGCGCTATGAGTCCCTTCAGCTCTCTCAACTACAACTCAGTCGACTCAAGGTGTTTGCAGGCGGCTCTCGAGCTGGACGTTGTCTCCCAACGACTTCCTCAGTGTTTCTATATACCAGGGACCGCTCAGGCCGATGACTTAATGGCGAGGTAAAACATAAACCAGGAGAAGAGAGGCAAGGATATCAATTTTGGCGCATACATAGGTCAAAAAGGCGAACCACGAAGGGCGCGACACGTGACCAGGGTGCCCCATCTAAATGCAGGTTAAAAAGGTCTTGCTAATACTGAGGTCGGGGCCGGTGCTATCGTCTAACGCACGCGAGGGGGAGTAATATGATCAATATGTATATATACTACAATGTGCGTGCCTAATAGAGGACAGTGACGATCGTTCCGGTGAGAGTGGGGGACGCGCAGGCGTGACCGGCATCCCAAAGCCACGAGTACGACTCGCTGGGGTTGGGATGAGGATCGTCGTAGTCAGCCAAAGGCGGGAAGACTGGGGATGGAGGGTGGGACGCAAAAAGAGGCGCGTCGCTGGGGTGATGGCGAGTGACTGTCGTGGAGCGGAGTGAGGCGAGCGGAAGCGCCGAGATCACACTTTCGCTAGGGTACTATACTCAAGCGCCCGGGCCATACTCCGACTCAGTACTGACCGTGGGGCTCCGCGTCACTGTCTCCCGTAGACTTCGGCACCTCCCAGTACTCTCAAACCGGTCCGTCTACGCGTACAGAGCTTTACGTAGAGATGATTTAATACTTGAATTCATTTGGCTGGATCGATAAGTTAAGCAACGGAATAGGGCAGCTCCCATCTGGTCGTCGAAGGGCTAAAAGTATTGCGTGATATCTAGAGCTTCTGCGGACAGATAACCTCAAATTGTTTTGCTACGCGCGCTTTTATTTTTTGTGAAGCAGTCTTTCAGCTTTCCATGGAGCCATGGGATCGAGCTATTCGAAGGCTGAGCGACAATCGACGCAAAGGTCCACGCGCACAAATTCAAGAACGTACGGTGGGGTGCAAAGTTGGCGGAAGGACACTCGGATTAACTTGGCCAAATACCTAACTGAGCTTGGCGCCTGCCATTGAGGAATGGGTCCGAACATCAGGGGACAAAGTCGCCTTGGGAGCGCCTTGGTTTCGGGCATGAAGAAAGCTAAGCTAGCCCGCCAGTCTTAGGAAGAACCCGCCCAGCATGTCATTCTACTATTTGATGTAGTGCGTTTAACCTGACGGGGTCATCACTCAAAGGGGCACACAGACAGTCTTGTATCTCCTGCTATGTCACTAGGTCGCCTCGGGATATTGGGGTTATCATAGGCCCAACAACGCAACGTTATGGGGTCTCCGGCAGGGGCTCAGCAGCGTGATTTGATTCTAGATGCGTGACTGAAGATTGGCAAGTGCCTCCGTGCCCGGTAATTTTTATCAAGATTGGGCAGTGTTCGAATAGACACTGCTAGGATACCGTAATCTCGCCCTTGTGAAAAAGGAGTTACCCAGATTTTTGTGTGTCGTACTTGACTAAGTGCTTCTGAGCCAAGTGGCTTATCACGTCGTGGACCGAGTGAACTTCTTGCGCATCGTTTGTCCTAGCAAACAGTTCAAATTTCTAATAGCAGAAAGTGAAGTACAAGGCACCCACGCAAACTCTCTTTTTTGATTTCTATATAAACCATGTTTGGCGAAGCTCGTTCCGCGCCGTTGGCTGCCATCCCTGAACGGGTTCAGAAACCCGTGAGAGAGCTTCTCCCCGCTCAGCGGCCGATAGCCAGGGGCAACCTTGAACCCAGCAAATGTCGATAGCACAATCTTCATGACCAGTTCTATGCCGTTTTTGTGCCATTCCCCTTAGAGATTTTACACTACGCTGCCAACGACGCAAGAACTAGGCGTGACAATAAATGGGGTTGGAGGGGGTTTGATGAATTGGCGAAGATTCACGATGTGTACATCTTGAGAAATCTCTCAGTGTTGGAGAATCAAATATACAAGTCAGAGGATTAGGATCTAATTATGGGTATTTAAGCAGCCATTTTGAGATAGGTCGATTATTGAAGGGGCACGGAGCCAAGTACCCGACCTCACAAGGCCAGAAGACACTCAGACGCTGGTTTTTCTATGACCCTGAAATAGTTCAATCTAGTAGTTCCATGCGAGGTAATTGGTGCACACTATGATTACTGCTTGCCTCGCCGCATTACGTCCTGGGCCTGCATACATACAGGAAACTGATCTACGCAGAAGCCAAATATGTCAAGTTATCATATTTATCGCACGTTCCTGGCGTTGTGCCGCCGGCCCCTTTCTGCGATTCTGTTAGATTTGCGCTCATGCAAATTTGAATGACATTACTGGGTGCGGTTCCGGTATATTCGCATGGCGGTGCGATATTGAATCAACCGCGGGAATCCATCAATCAGCGCATGGACATGTCCGGCACACAGCCACTCCTGCTTCGCCCGCGTCCAGTTCTCAGATCAATGAGGCGCGTGTCAAGCTAGCCAAGGCTCTCATTCAGACTCGTGAACAGCGTGCGTTGAATGGGGTGAGGCACCAACACATGTTACGGGCACAGGGTCATACCCGAACTGATTTATAAAAAGAGACGCGCAGATACCTCTGTTCCTCACCCCCCTCCTCTCCTGGTTCTCCTCTCCTAGTCCTCCTCCCGCTTGGTCTTCGGCTATATCAAACTTAGCTCCCTAATACTGCCAAGGATGATGTTCAACTTCGCCTCGATCTTCTCCGCCGTTGTGCTCGCTCTCCCTCTTCTTGCGCTCGCTGCTCCGGCTGTTCCTGCCGCAGACGCTGAGCTCGTGGATCGCTCCAGTTGGCACTACCCCAAGACTCACAAAGTCACCGTTGGCAAGGGCGGCAAGCTGCGCTATAATCCTCAGTACGTGCATGCCAAGGTCGGTGACTATGTGAAGTTCGAGTTGTGAGTCTTATTTCGTTGAATTCTGCTCTGATTGTATGCTAAAGTTTGGTTTGGGACCCTTTAGCCACCCAAAGAACCACACGGTGACCGAGAGCTCGTTTGACAACCCTTGCCACAAGATCGATGGATTCCGCACTGGCTTGTGAGTAGATTCGGCGCTTCAAACGAAGAAAAGAATGTACTAATTTTCCCGATTTCAGCGTTCCCGTTTCTCAGGACCAGTATTCTCACTTCCCGACTCGCACGTTCAAGGTCACTGACGTGAGTCACGCATATACTCACCGTGTCGAATATGTTTACCAATAATTTGACTAAACTTACAGAAGAAGCCCCACTGGTTCTACTGCGGCCAGACTGGCCACTGCCCCGCTGGAATGGTATTCGCGGTAAGCACCCTCTATCCTTTGTATTAAACATGTTCTAAATTCTGGCATATGTTCAGGTTAACCCTCCCAAGTATGGCAACACCTTTGCGAAGTTCCAGGACAAGGCCGAAAATTCCGGGTACTAAATTAACTAGCTTATATCGAGACGATTTTACGAGTGACCATGATTGGACTTTTCGTGTATAAATATAGTTTTGAGACAACACGAACTGTAGCCACTTGATTGAGCGACCTGACGACGCTAATTTAATATGATTTAACTGGTAGATGCCGCGTGTCCGACGTTCGAATGTAAGGACTAAGGATTATGGGAAGGCTAATGATCGGTGGGGTGGAATAGAAAGGGGTCGCGCCGAAGCGGATGCTCAGGGACAAGCACTTCGCCAGGAGCCCCTTAAGGCGCTTCGGTAAATCGGTACGGTAATGGAGGGTTATAGCGGGGACCATTGTCAAGTTACTACCGCACTATGGCGAGTGCTTAGTTGTAAACTAGAACGAAAGTTATATAGAATAAAGCTAAGGTTCGAGCTATTTAACTTATAATGAGCCTGGCTGAAATGCGGATCTCCAAGTGCTCTCCCACCTTTGCCCTGCTAATACTCGTTTGCTCTACCTCTCGAGGTCTCTTGCTTACAGTGACTCTGATCCTACGTTAATTTCCCAGGGCATAAGTGTTGTCTATCGTAGACAATTTGAGTCGAAAGACCCTCGCTAGAATGGCCATTGTCATGTGTTCTCATATCGTACCTCCCTATGGCCTCGATCACAGTCAGCCTTTAAACACAGTGAGTGTGAGTGCACTTCGTGTGGTCCAAAAATAGTTAGGGTCCATAATTATACTTTCAAGATCGTGTAATATATGTCGAACCCTGCAGCCACTCTAAGCATCCGTATGAAGTCCCCCAACTCAGGTAATCTAATTTCGAAGTAGTCACTAGGGCATTCCGTGGGACGGAGCATGGACAACCAGCCCGCCAATCCCCCTATAAATTGCGCTGATACTACCTTATCCAAATTCGGAGTCCCTATTGTCCGTTGTCCTTGCGCGTCTTTTCGTTCAGTTGTGAGCATATCACTTGGTCAAAAGATTTGAACATTCAGCCACGATTACCGCCCTGCCGGAGTGCCCAGTGATGGTCACCAATCACAAAGCTTACAGGCCGGTGCTCATACTCCGAGCCTCGAGGTCTCGTTCATTTCGCCTCGTTGGCC
Organism: Ceratobasidium sp. C01; assembly: GCA_025200755.1. Classification (NCBI taxonomy): domain Eukaryota; kingdom Fungi; phylum Basidiomycota; class Agaricomycetes; order Cantharellales; family Ceratobasidiaceae; genus Ceratobasidium; species Ceratobasidium sp. C01. The sequence goes on along the minus strand of JANWGL010007003.1, from coordinate 4,700 downwards.
GGTGGCCTATCTCGCGGCCCTTGGTCTCTACGCTAGCACATACTAGTGAAATCATATCATATTGGGATGTGGGGTGCTCAATAAACTAGCTAGTGTCCGTTTCGTATCGAAAACATGCATATCAGAAAAGTCCAATCGTAGTCGCTCGTAGTATTGTCTCAATAACCTCGCTGAACTCAGTCCCACCACTGGGTCTTGGCGTAGTTCTGGAACTCCTTGAACGTGTTGCCAGTCTTCGGAGGGTTCACCTGAATATATCTCTTAGTATACTTTGAATCTCCAGCGTGGGATGAACTTACAGCGAAGACCATGCCAGATGGGCAGTGGTCGGTTTGAGCACAGAAGAACCAATGAGGCTCCTTCTGTAAGTTCAATCGAGGTCTCAGTATATATCACCAAAATAGTGGGTATATGCTTGACTTACGTCGGTGACCTTGTACTTGCGAGTCGGGAAGTCGTGGCGTTGATCCTCAGGAACAGGGACACTAAGGTCACAAGAGTAAGTACACCTGTTTCCTACTTCGAGATGTCCAATCAACTCACAAGCCAGTGTCGAGTCCTTCGTCGTTCTTGTAGCAGGGGTCGTCGAACCAGCTCTCAGTCACGGTGTGGTTCTTCTGGTGACTTAACGGTTCCAAGTTAGACCTCAGCATACATCCAGATGATAACCCAACGAAATAGGACTTACAACTCGAACTCAATGTAGTCGCCGACCTTGGCGCGCACGTATTGAGGATGGTAGCGAAGCTTGCCCTTGTTGCCAACGGTGACCTTGTGAGTCTTGGTCTTGCGCCAGTCGGCACGCTCCTCGAGCCCACCGTCGGCGGCAGGAACAGCCGGAGCAGCAAGAGCGACGAGAGGGAGAGCGAGGACAACAGCAGAGACGATGGAGGCGGCGTTAAACATCATATTGAGACTAGAGGATTGGCTTAAAATAGGAGATATACAAGCTTAAGAGAACTGAAGAGAGAAAACTGAGAAGATGAGGATTGGGAGCGCATCGACGTCGGTTTTTATAGTCGAGCTCGGGCGACAGAAATGCGCTATAATGCGGTCCCGCGGACGTGAATGCTTGGCGCAAAGGTTGGGCACGCATTCGGGCATGTTGATCCGTATGCGGGCTACTATAGTCCGCCTGCCGCGGTACATGGCCGCGCCGTGAACGGTCGCCAGTAGGCTTGGCGGGGGCTATGTAGAGTACGGTTTGGATAATATGACAAGTGTGGAGGTACCTGCGAGCGGTAGAGGAGGCAATGTGGGTCCAAAATCAATACAGCGATGAACAGCGTGTGATCAAATCAACTCGGGTAAAGTTCAATCTATTCACACTCGACTATCACATAGCCACTAAACACTAGACAATTCAAGAGGTATACTAAGATGTATACTAATGCACATACAAAATAAAGTACTAAACACGCATAACCGATCAACGGGCACGGGCAGAACCCGTACCAGCCTTCCCAGCCTTCTTCTTCCGACGTTCCTTGGCAAGCTTCTGCACATACAGAGACATGCTCTCAACTGCCTCTTATTTGCTTTGGTCGTCCGCTAGCTCCTGCTTATAGTAGCCCACCACGAGTCCCACGAAAATCCCATGTTCAGCCGCGAGTTTCTCCAGTCCCTCCTTGACAGGGTCCGGTGGGACCACAGTAACGTCGCTATCATTACCCGCCATCGAGACAGACCGCCCACGAGGATCGTTGTTTACGGGCTGAGGGTTCGTAAACTCGATTGACTCCATTGGGCGTAGCTGGTTCGACTGAGATTGAGTGACCCTGACCACATCAACATCCGACTCGGATTCTTCCACTGCAGGATATCTTGACGGTTCGGCGCGCTATGCGTCAAACATAGCTTTCGCGCCGCCTCTGTTCAGCGCGTGTTCGATCAAGTCATGGTAGTCCTAGCCCGCCATATCGACCAACGTTTGAGTCTCTTCTTATGGGCTGCCCTTTGGACAGGTTGGTGCGGCTCGATTTCAAGTGGTACTTCCTCGTCGGGTCTTGCAATATACGACAGGGATGGTTGCAGAGGCGTGGTGGAAGTGGAGGGGAGAATACACTGGTTTCTGTGTGAGGACAGAGGACCATGAGAGGGCTGGTGATCAGTGGGCTCGAATA
>JANWGL010006969.1:0-10857 GCA_025200755.1 Ceratobasidium sp. C01 | reverse complement strand
CTCAGTACAAGTCTCATGTAATTGTGGGCGTAGTATTATAAGAGGGCTAGAAGCCTACCGTGAGGATTTTGAGGATCTTAGCAAGCCTGTGTGTTTGTCTAATGAGTTCAAATGACTTTGAGAAAGCTAATAGGATGTTCCATTATGTAATTGGTTACAATCCGTCAAAACGCTCCCTCAGCGTGCCGGAATTTCGAAATCTTCATAACGCTCCAACACTTTCCGTCCAATTTGCCGATGGAAGACATGAGGGTGTGTAGATGGATATGGATATCAAAATGATGTACATATCGCGACGTGGGACATCCCGCTTGAGAGCGACCGTTCTTCTGATAGTTGTGAAAAGCTTGACCGACACCCCGAGCAGCGAGTACGACCCGCCGAATTCAAGAGGAGGAATGTTGCGGATGGTCAGAAAGCGATCGGACTGTGCACGGAGGTGGAGCACAAACGAGGGCCTACGGTGGAAGGGTGCCGGGCGAGGTGTCGAGGCGTTCAACATGCTAACCCGTGTTACGTTATATGACTGGGTCTTAAGCGCCGGGCTAATCCTAACTCAGAAGTTCCTAGTCCCCGAACGCGCAAGACAAGTGTTACACCCTTAGTAAAAACTGTCTTAGAGAGGGCCCAGATGATGAGAAAGCTTGACTGAACATGTTCTCATTTCTCTCGAGGTGGGCATGGCTGAATGTCACAGTACATTTGATATCAAGGATACAACCATAGGTTTCGTGTACAATATGAACTTGAATACAATGCATAGGTTTACAAGAAACAACCAGCATAAAGGAAAAACTGACACTTAAGTTTGGACATATGTGAGACACTCGTACCGTCTCATGCGCTTCCTGCTTCAATGCCCGTTTCGAACTCACAGGCTTCAATCGGGACCCAGTCGTCAGATAAAGCGGATTCATTTCCGGATTTAGCACATGATGGCTTCCCCACAATTCGAACGACCAGGCGACCGGCGTTAGACACGCGTCCTATCATCCCACTCGCTGAGGAACATATGGCCGCCGCGAGGCCGACGTTTGGGACGGCATTCAGAGCGATCGCCGATATGAGGATGCCGATCGGGATGCCCTGATGCATCGCTGTCAGAAAGACACGTCAGCGATCGAAGTTCTCATGAAAACGTGACATTGCAGGCCTACAGGCTGGGTCAGATACGGTTTTAGCTATCGCTTGCAAACACTCGCGGCAATCGTTTGGAGAACGCAACATAGAATCGTCAATCGCTTCGAGCAGTTTGGACTCTACTAACGCCGTTTCAGCCAATATATAGACAATGGATGGGCCGCTTACTAAGGGAGGCGTCTAAAAGAACGACGTGTCACCTAAGTTCAGCGATAAGCGGTGGAGAATAAAATACCATTAATTGAAACAGCGAAGTGCGCTGCTAAAATTCCCACTTCACTCTCGGAGTATTGGTCTAGAGAGTAAGCATATAGCTATCAATATAGTGTTGTATTAATCCCGATGGTATTACGTACCAACATGATAGTAGTAATGTGATACGGGTCTTCAGACGAGTCACGAAATGGTGCTTGAACATAATGACTCGGGCGCAGCATTGTTTACAAACTAACTTACTCCATAGGTGTACCTTGATACCCCTCTTCAAGAGACTTGCATAAGGTTGACATTTCAGCAATGCGCACTCGCAACCCCAGCGGTGGACTAAGTCACCACTGAAGCGTAGTACGTTTGATTGAAGAATCGAATTATGTTGAGGACACGCCTACGGCGTAGCGACAGCGAAGTTTGGTTATTATTTCACCGAATGTGACGATGAACGATTGAGTCGAGCCAGCAGGAGTGGAACAACTGGACGCGGGCAGTGGGGGGGGGGTCAAGTGAACTGAGAGATAAGACCTGAGGGAACTACTGGGCGCATTTTGTGTTTATAAAGGGGGGGGAGTGGAAAGGAGACCGTCGGACCTCGGGCTGACCGATTCACAGCGCCCACATGAAAATGGTAAGTGAAGTCCTTATCTTTCCCCTGTCGGAGAGACTATACGGGCGGATCATGCGTCGGCCGGGCTGCTTCCAGTTCGATTGACGCAGAAAAGAAACCACGCGCACCCACTTGTAGTGATTCCTGCTGGTAACCTATCCATCCGAATCACGTTTGACACCTACTGTAGGAGCGGCTTATCGCGTCAATGCGGAAATCTAGAGGAGGTTATTAAGACAGCGAGCCTTCAGGATTTGAGAAGTAATTTGAAAGGAGGCTGTGCTTTTGATCGTCGTGAACGTTGGATCGATCTGAGGACTCACGTCAGGTCAATCGTAATGTTGCCAATTTATCCGCACAAGTACAGGAAGCTCGGACGCGCTGTAGTACCGTATAAATATCGATTAGAATATAGTAAACGCCTATGTGCGAAGTTATTTATTGGTACAGGATTCTGGCTACAGAGAACGCACGCACCGTAGCAATCCTGGACTTGATGAAGCGAAAAACCCAGCGTGTTGATACAGGGGCAAAGCGTCATCCCGCTTCCCTCAACGAGTCGCTCCAAGCAGAGGCATCATCGCCCTCGTCTAGGCTCGGCTAACCTATGTTCAGTCAGCGTGGTGGCCAAGACCGTGAATGAGCAGCTTGAGGCATTCCCAACAATACTTTAAAGGTGGAATAATCCTGAATAACCCCAGAATATCCGTGGGATTAGAAGCTGAATCTCAAAGTAGCGCCGACAAGTGTGCTAGTTCGCCCGCTTTCAACGCAAAGAGAGGCGCCATACAAGAGGTCGAACTAGCCAGTTAGCATGTTGAAAGAGTGAGAGTAACTCTGAGGCACCTCTCAGGTGAGTGGGACACAACAAGCTTACAAGACGTGAGCGTAGCATAGCGTTGTGTGGCTGAGATTCCAAGCGAATCATCGAGCACGAGATCACAGAGCGGTAGCACAGGCACGGTAGTTAAACGCAAGCTATCCGTCAGACAGAGCCCCATACAATATGCGTGGACTCAGAGGCTGGTGTCGTAAATATAGAAATGAGTGGAAATAAGTCTCGATTCCAAGCTCAAGAATGGCGCCCAAGCACCCGTTATCGACCTAGTATGGTGAGACGTGGCAAGTTGGTCGAATAGTGACTACACGATGAATATATGGCACGTGACATGATATCACCACCAGCACTCACAGCCGTGATGACGACCTACCCGGACCCTGTTGTTCGAACCGAGGGAGGTGCGTGGAATGGAGCTGCCCTACTGGATAGCCACATGCATATATACGTGTAAGATCTCCTATGGGACTGAGCTAGCACGGGGTACCAGAGGCTATTCAATTCAATTCAGTTAAACTTGTACATGGACTGACTGCCAAGGATATAAAGTGAACAACAGATTATAGAAAGAAAGGACACCCTCCACCTGATACACATAAATTTTCACATTGGATTTTCATGATTGTAGGTTCAAATATTTCAACATTTCGCGTCCTTCGCTTCCAAAGGATCAATTTCGATCCAGTCATCGGTCCCAAGAAGCCGGGCGGGTATGCTCTTATATACGTCTTATAGACCAAGTTAGCCTTTTTAGCCTATGGATGACATCTATAACTTACCATCTTTTGCAGGTATCAGCGTGACAATTCCTGCCTTCAGTGGATCAGGACCGAACTTCCCAGGGTGGCAGGGAATGACCATCCGTTCGCTAATCGCGGCTTGGATCTTAGCCGCCACTACGTTATCTTTCGGTTAAGCATAAAGATACCCCAGTGGCAGCCATTGATGCTTACACTCAACGTCTTCGGGACTATTGTCTGCTAGGTGGGCACGTATCTGGGTAGTATCCGGGTAGACGACTTGGCGGCCGGCCGGCACCCCGCCAGGTTGAGAAAATGCGGTTCGCATTAGGCTATTGGTTTCTGTGCGGGTCCAGTTTGGGGGCACTACTATCCGTAGCAATGAGCTCCCGGTGATCCAATTTACTTAGCTAAAAAAAATACCTATAGTCAAGGACCCGCCCAATGGTCCTTCAGGTGGCCTGAATATTTAGGGTGTCATTTCAGCTCTTGACTTCATAAGCAAGCCTCATAACTCACGCCATAGGAGGTGCATCGTGATGCTCTTTCAGGCTCTTAATTAAAGACATCTTGAAAAAGTTTCCCGGCCTTGTTGAGCGCCTAATAGGACTGTGTGCTGAGCAATAAAGACTTCAACAACAAGCGGGCACTTACGATAAACAAGGAGACTTGATGTAATTGCGGGCGTTCCGAAAAGAAGACGTCGGGGGTTGGGTTTAGGTCCGGATGGCAGACCAAGCGCATGCTATGCGAGAAGAAAGTTTGCGAGAAAGAAGTTTGGTTGCACACGGAGGGGGGGGGGTAGATCGCAAGCCTTCGACAGAGCGCGATGGCTGTTGTAGTTATAGAGGCGAACAACTGGAATCAGCGAGGAATCGGGTATAGCTGGTATCACCTTGGCGCAATCAACTGAAGCAGCGGAGACCTGTCGCGTGATCAGTGTATAATAAATTAATTCACATCCTCAAGGCTTTTTAACGTTACATGATAGCGGTGAGATTCGATCCAGATATTTGGTGACAAAAGGACAAAAAACGTGCAAAGCGTTGTTTCTAGGCTATCGTTGAATGCATAGCGGTGATGCTTACCTTGCTGCGAGGTTTGCTAGTCATTGCCTGCGCCTGGGCCCCAAGACTTAGCCCGACGGCACTTCATCAAACTCTTTTATCACATCACAAATAAGCAATTGAAAATTGTCGCAGAAAAGCTTGCGGCGATTAACTTTTGAGGTGGTCATATGGTCGATTGTACCATTATCTGGGACCCAATCACCCACATAAAGCAGCGAAATGCAACACGCACCGGTGATCACCCTTCCAAATCTGGCGTACTGTAGGGGGGTGGTTGGTGTGGTGCGCCCATTGAAAACTAGAGGACTTATAAAAGTCATATTCTTACGACTAAAACCATAATAGGGGGGTATATGCGGCCATTTTGGGCACTTACCGTCAGAGAACAACCCCAAATGCTGCTAAGGGAGAAACAGAATTCATTAGGAATGAGAACCAAGCTGGTGCTACCCAATCGTATCCTTGATCTTCGGTGTCTAGAACATAAGCTTACGACGTGATCAAATAGGGTAACTCGGCAAGCGGAGTATTTTCTCGCACAGCAATAAATGGCATAGTGCTTGAATAAGCCAACCTACTCACGAGGTGGATAGCATGCGTGCCAATACTTTGAGATCACAAAATAATCACCCCAATCCGTTAGAGCAATGACCAAGTGTAGAGCGGGACAGGCTGCAGTGTCTGTGATTCCCAAAATCGTGCTAGAAATACAAAACGGCAAAAATTCCAGCGTCTTCGGAGTAGCCGTAAGCTACCATGAGACACGATAAGGGTTCTGGGGTCTGAGCTCGTAGATCTGGTAAGAGTATCATTTTTGTCCCACGATAGCGGCTAGTAGCGAAACGCTGTGAAGGCGGCGCAGGGTGTCGATTCAGACGGGCAGAAAATATACACAGGACGAAGTGATCAATTTAGCCAGTAACACTGTTTCAAAAGGAAGTGTAGGTAGGGCTTCCCGGCTCCGTGATCGAGATCGCCCCGAGCCCAGCAAACAAGCACCACTGTCAAACGCAAGCCCAACTAAGGAGACTATCTAGTATCGGCTCTCGAACAATCAGTAAGTGTTCGAGGAGTGGTCGGTACCGGGCATACCATGAGAATGTGGAGGGTTGCAGGAGAGATAACCAATCAAGCCACTCAAGTGTTTGCGGCGTGTTTGGAACACACACCAGCGAAGCTGAGTAGCACCATGGTCACACAGCTTTGAGATACGCATTACCGGATTCCGACACGCAAATAAGTGACCCCTTTGCCACAGTTATGCGATTACCAAAACTTCAGGACCGTGTCTCGATGGGGTGTGTATCTAGAGAAGACTTAGTTATGGTAGAGCGGTAATAATATGGTTCAACGCATTCTACGATTTACGATTTCATCACGCTAAAGTAGCCCCAGGCTAACGAGAAGTGGACAAAAATTGAATTGTAGGACTAAGAAACACATACGACACTGGGAACCGACTGTCTAGGTTGAATCTGACTGTGTATTTTTTTTACCAAGTCTGCAGTCAGGCAGGTACCATACTTTTGTTGAGGTATGCTTTGCTCGCGCGGATCCAATCTTTTCCTGCAACTGCGCCAAAAAGAGATTGTAGGAACTCAGCAATTTTCGAGGGTAACGAGAGAGCCAGTCCAAATGAGGATGATTGTTCGGCACGACTCGGCTGGTGAAGGCTTCCAGCTACAGCCCCACACCTGGCGGGTGTGAGTTTAATCAGCCCCCTAGAACACTTAGTTGCTAAAATTACAAGCCTATTAGCGACCATTCACATGTGTAATGGTTGACACAGTAAACAATCTGATCAAAAGACTTACTGATACGTATGGCTGTGGCATGTTTATCAGCAAGGTGAACTTTGAAGCAACCAGATTGTCCGTGAAACCCTATGAACGCACGAAAGAGTAAATACACATGAAGAAAGGAAAGGAGGATTAGACTAACCCCCACTGTCGAAGGCGCTCTTGTTTGTAACTATGTACAGTTTATCATGTATGGTCGTCCATGGATGAGAAATGACTGAAACAACGCACCGTCAACGCTGAGAGCAGGACTGGAGCCACCGCCATCCGGTGGCGCTGCATTTGGACCTGATAAAATAGATGAACGTCAAAGCTATGATCTTCGCGGAGCGAAGTGAGGCGGTGCACCTGAATTGGGAGGCTCAAACATTGGCACAGGCCTGAATGCGTGTAAGCGCGATGTAAATTTTTGAGCTGATGTGAAACCTAAAAAAACTAACTCACGTATGTTCGCCGGGGAGTCCGTGGAGAGACTTGAGCAGAGTGGACATTAGAAACGGTTGAAAACAAATCGGTTTTGAACGATCGATGCAATCAATGGAATAGTTTCGCAGATGTAACGATTGCCTAGGGAAACGAGTTTGAGCGTTAACAGGCTGCGTAATTATGTAGAGTGGCTGCGAATTCACCACAAAGTTGGAGGATGCGTGCAATTGAGGCTTCTGAGCACTGGAAATGTTATGGGGTTTGTCGCCCAAAGGACCGAGTCGCATGCTCAGCGAGGAGACAGCAGAAGACAAACGGAGGTGTAGAAATTTCTTGGTCAAGTGATTTATATACCCATATGAAGTTTGGATTACAAAATCCTATGCATAGGGTTAAGATGCCAGGTGACTTTGACGAAAATTTCAGGCGTGGCTTAGCTTATAGTCGTGCTTCACCGAAAGTCTAGCTAGAATGAGGGAGTCTTTTTTGATCGCCCGGGAATTGGGTGATGAAATTTTTGAATATTGGAATGTGGGTCGAGTGACGCCTGAAAAGCGGCGTACCCGGCCTAAAGCCATTCATATCCAACATCAAAGTTGAAAACTTTCCAAGGAGAGCCAGTGGGCCAACGGCTACGCAGCAGGAAAGGCCTAGCTCGCTTCCGGAATTCGCTCGAACAATCAAGCAGCTTGAAAATTTTTACGTGCCGTGCATGGCGGGTTTGGTACATCTAACCCGTTCAGTCAAGTGATGAGCAACTTCCTAGGAAGGCTCATCATAGTCTACAAGACCATAGCGTTAAGGGCGCACTGGCAGTGTTAGGATACGACAAAAAGGAACACCGCTGAACACCAATAGGCGCACCGTATACCATACAAGAGGGGTTGATCTCCGGAGCCTGCGGAGATGCTCGAGTTAGGTCGGAGGCTAAGCATCTGGTACAAGCGTGGGTGCTCATCACGTGAGCGTGTCCTCCCCAGCGGGGTCACGCGAATACGAGCCTCTAGTTTTTGTTTTCTCCACCTACCCTCCTATCATATTAGCTGCAATCAGGCTATGTCTGCTGACCCGAGAGTCATTCTCCCGCGTCCTGGAGTCCGGGCCATTTCAGCTTTGCCGCTCTCACACTATCGACTCCCAGTTTCTGCCCGCAGCTATGTATTAGAGGTCACTATATATGCATTATTTTACTCACCTCATTTCCGTGATAATGATATAGTGATTATGCAGGTTAGGTAGCGCCTGTATGAGTCCTTTTCTGAAGCGCCTCGTAAGCTGAGACATTTGCTCATGAGACAAACTGTTTACTGCAAGCAGGCGCTTGCTGGTTTGGCAAAGGACAGGCTGTGGTATGTCTGAGCTGTCCGAGATAGACTCGATCATGAGCAAGTGTGCGCTGGGAGGGCACGCAAGCTGTGTAGACAATGGATAGAGAGACTATTTGATCAAGATGCACACCAAAACACGTTCATATTTATAAAACAACCGTATCTAGCTAGTAAGACTTTGCAACAGCTAAGCAAAATGATAACCTTTCAATCATTCAGGTAAACAAAAAGATTCAGAAACGAGTCAGCAGTTGTAATTAAAGCTATAGCCCAGGGGCCCAGATTTCCATCCAACGCATCCAAAGCTATAGCCCCAATCAAAACGGCGAGGAGCGGAAGACAAGCAAGAAAAGACTTCAATCGGATACTTCATCCTCGTTCTCTTCGTCCACCTTCTCTACATAGACCCAGTCTACTTCTTTGTCCTCACAGTCCACCTCAGAGGTGCCGTCTGGGCAGAAAATCTTAGAAGCCTCGAGTCCGTATTGAATAGCCCGGACGATTAACGCGGGAGTACCCGGTGGGGTATAGAGGTTGATGAGCAAGGCTAGAGTTTTGACCAAATTTCGGTCAAAGATCTCTTGAGGAAGGAATAGCGGTGTGGTCGGCGCTGAAATCAGGGAAAACGTCAGATACACCTTGAATCGTGAATATCCAAGTACCTAATGCGTTGGCCTTGGTAACCTCTTCGTAGTTGTTATCGTTGTTGTCGGGCTCTATGTTTGAATAAGTTTGTATGCGGTTCTATACTAGAGACACGGGGTTCCATACCGATATGAGGCTCATTCTCCGCATTGTCGTCATATTCTAGATCTAGTAGGCTGAAATTGGGACGGGAAGTTCGGGATTCGAGAACTAACATACCTTCACGCAAGTCCTTGCACCGTGACATGGGCCTGGATTGACGGATGACTCATTATACACTAGACCACGCAAGAATGAAAAGTCACTAACTCCTGGCCCGGTACGAAACCTCCAAGGCTCTTGGACAACGATGAATACATAGATCGTCACTTGAAATATTTTCCGCCCTTAATAATAGCCTATAGCAATAAGGGTGGGTTAGACGGGAATATTGGTCTTCACAGAGGCGTATACACGAACCACAAAGATGGACACAGGGTGAAGCTGGGGCTTGGAGATTGGGATGTCGGGAGTGGAATTACCCAAAGGGCCACTTTGCATAGTAGAGCAAAAACGCGGTGGAGGGGGATGAAGGCTGAGAAGGCGGAGGGAAAGGCCTTTTTTATACCACTGGAGGTCACACGGTCACATTAGCTTTGCAACTAGCAAGTTCCATATTCGGCCGATAAAGTTAGTCTGGTTATTTTCCTAAAAAAGTTCGTAACAGTGACCCGTGAGCAAATGTCCGAAATGGAGATCGTAACGCCTTGAGCCATGGTATAGAATCGCAAATCAGAAAAGCGTAGCAGGACAGGGGTGTTTAGGCATAAATTCACGCAGCGCTCGCTCGACAGGACACACGGAGTTAGACGAAGTCTAGAACGAAATAAAGCCACAGAATTGAAGGGGAAACCAGAGGGGTGTGCGTGATGAACGGTGACGGAGGCCTGAATGCCACCGCGAGGAGCCCACTCACCAGTGCTCATATTTCGGCCGCTAACTCCATCAACTAGAAGCCCACGAAGATGCGAAAAAACGTGTTATGACGCATTTCATAGGGGTAGTCTCGTTGTAGGTCAATGATGGGCAACATTGTCGAATAAAGACCAAAATATTAAGATTTATTTTTTCGATCAGTACACATTCGAAACCTCGTGTTTCAAAGCGGGTCATGGGTTGTAGGATAGTAATCATTCGTGGCACAGAATGCTGATGGTCGCACGGATGTTGACTCGGTGCGCAATACCAGAGGGTTGTCCGCCTCAAAGTGAACCTTGGAACAGTTTCATAGAAAACGGCCTCAAGGCGTTGAGTAATCTTTAAGCACAGCGGCCATTGGGCAGCAAATAGATATATGGGACCCAAAAGACAGATGTAGACCAAGGCGCAGAACAAGCACAGCACGAGTCCCCCGTACTGCATAGCGATGTGACAGCACTTGACGGGGGTTAAACAGCAAAAATCTGACCTTCCAGAAACAGAGTACAAGAACCAGTGATATTGATTACAGAGACGAGTTGTGTCGTTGGTTGTGCGGCGGCGCGGGGCAGGGGGGTGTGGTGGTTGGAATAAGCTCCAATGTTCGGGCGGTTACAGCGTTACTGTGGGAACTTCTTCACACAGACCTCGCGCTTTGGCAAGGCGAAAAGAGAGACAGCGAGTTCGAGTTGCTCCTTCCCACACTGTATTGATAATTTAAACGACCGGCATGTATACTTTTTGGTTCAGCACACCAAAAAATAAGTACAGTAGATAACAGTAACGAGTGTAGTTTCAAGAACGACAACCAGTGAGAGACAGATACGGCATGCGGGAAACACAGATCCACCCAAGTGCCCATAAGAAACAATGCAGCATATTAGTAACGAAGCACAACAAGTCAAAAAAACAAAGCAAGAAAAATTAACAGCGAAAGGGGATATGGCATACTCATGGGGGGATATACAGATTGGATGACAAGCACAGTTCGAAACAATAATAAAAATCAAGAAAACCCATTAAGATCGGAAGGTCTACGAGCCCAGATAGCCAATCGTTTGGAACGCATCGACGATTCGCTGTACATCACTTCG
>JANWGL010006964.1:0-11785 GCA_025200755.1 Ceratobasidium sp. C01 | reverse complement strand
CTCGTATCTCCAGACGTTCCCATTCAGACACTCCCCGTTGTCGATTCTGCTACGACAAAACGACCATTTTCGCCCTTTCCGCCTTCATCAGCCCCGTCCATGCCGCCTCCATGCGTACCAAGGTCTAGGAACCAGTCATGGAATACCAAAGTTGATCATCCATGGGGTACTGGTGTCGCCCCGCCGGGTAATCTTGTTCCTCCGGTAACGATTCATCCGGCCTTCAACACTTGGAGTCGTGGTCAACGGCGAGAGCGTGAGCTTTCTGCGAATTCGAATAATAGCCGCGGTCGGAGTCAGGAACGCGACCTGGGCACTGTGCGTACTATATTGGAAGGGATGCGTCCATCGCCGCGTTCATCTCCTGGTCTGTCGCCTACGAAGGTCGCGTTTGGCCATTTAAGCCCTGTCCCGCCTATTTCAGTGGACGGCAGCTCTGGTGGAGGCCTTGCTTCGGGATACTTGAGCCCCATGAGGTCCGGAAACACGAGTCCTACAAAGACGCAGTACGAACCAGCGAGTTGGAAACGGCATGGCCGCGGCGCTCTCAAGGCGACATCCCCTATTGCTATGTGGGCACGCATACAGGATGCTGTGGAGAATGTGGAGAAGCTCGAAGGGCCGAATTATCCTTCTTGGCGCTTTTGGTTTCATCGGAAGGTCACCTCGGTGGGCAAGGTCTGGGGGCACATCAACGGCTCGTGCCTACGCCCGGAGCGCAATCCGAGCCTGGGCCCCGAAGAAGTGGATCCGGAAGTGGAGAGTTGGGACATGGTTGAGGCTGCGATGCATTGTGCGTTGCTCTCGTCGTTGGAACCTGGGATTGTCCACCCGCAAGTCCAGGCTTGTACCACCGCTAAGGAGGTTTGGGACCGACTCGCTCTATTGTATACGGAGTGCCCTACGCCCGAGACACGCGCGGCCGACTTGATGCGGGAGCTCTCACAGGCGGTGTATTATGAAGGCGAGGACCTCAAGGCGCATCTCTGGCGGCTGAAGCGGATCGTGCAGGAGTTGCAATCGAGCCCCTATCCGGTACCCGACCCTCTAGCCGTCTGGTTTATCTACGACTCTATGCCGAGCAGTTTTGCGCCGTTTGTGGCGAATCTGCGCAAGGAAACTCAGATGTCTGTGGATGCGGTCTGCATAGCGCTCCATGGAGTTGGAAAGGAATTACTGGGCGACCGGTGCATAGGCAAACCAGGTCAATCTCTTCGCCAGTCTCATCAGAGGTCTGCAGCTCTTCCGTTCGATCTTCGTCATTATAAATATACGGGGAATGGACTGCACGGAGATGGGACGTTGTATGCGCGGGCGAAGCACACATGTGCGGCTTGTTTGGCGACTGGACATGCGCCCTTTACGGCTGAATGTCCTCAGACGAGTGCTAGGCTTGGGTTATGGGGACCACGAGTAGATCTAGTTTGGGCGGACGGACTGGGAGCGTCGACCTTGGCTGGTCTTGATGGTATGATACCTGGTGGTCGAATGACGCCCAGTGGTCGGTTAACCCCAAGCGGCCACCTTACACCCGGCGGACAGTCGGCAAACGGTGGACAAGTAGCCTCTGGTGCAATGTCCAGGAATTCAAGTGGAATGGGAAATAACGGGGGTGGAAACGCGTTAGGAATTATGAGCTCGCGACCTTCGGGGGCCCAGGTGGACAGCTGGCGCTAAGCTCCACAGACTGAGATATTCGCGAAAGCGTCTCAATGTATAAATAGTGCTCGGAGATTGAATTTTGTATAATCAAATGTATTCAAGAAAACGCTTAATACGGACAGGACGATAGTTGTTTTACAGGTAGTGTTACAAGGCTTAGTCGCGGATGAAAATGGCGGCTGCGCCCATTCCAAGGCCGATACACATGGAAGTGACTAGAACCTGTCGAAATGTGGATTAGGAAAGGATGGACGAACTTTATTGGTCACCAACGTACCTTTCCTCCACGGCGCTCGAGTTCAGCCAAACCGGTTGCGACTTGTCGCGCACCTGTAGCGCGTGCAAACGCAAATAGACGTCAGGACCTGGATGAATCAGGAAAATGAAATGAAACATATCTAGCGGGTGTCCGAGAGCAATTGCGCCTCCATTCACGTTTACTTTTTCGACATCGAGTCCAAGTTTGCGAACGCAATAGACGTACATGGACGCGAAGGCCTCGTTGATCTAATACGAAGGGAGTTCAGAACCTGCATGTAAGGTAGTCTTATCCGTAGCTTACCTCGAATAGGTCCACATCGTTGACGCTCAGCCCAGCTTGCTCCAATGCCATCGGGATCGCGTATGTCGGGCCGATACCCATAATTCTTGGCGCAAGGCCGGCGACAGACGTCGTCACATATTTGGCCAAAATGGGCAACCCGAGCTCTTCGGCCTTCTTACGTGTCATAAGCAATACCGCCGCCGCGCCGTCCGTAATCTGACTCGCGTTTCCGCCGGTAGTTCTCCCAGCCCCCCACTGAGGGAACGCACTGCGGATTTTGGCAAGCGCAGCGGGAGAGGAATCGTGTCGGATGCCGTCGTCTTGGGTGACTGTGATACGTGTACGGGCTCCTGTAGCGGGATCCTTGGAGAAACCTTCCACGGGGACAATTTCGGAGAAGCGACCAGTGCGTTGAGCCGTGGATGCGCGTTGGTGAGACCTATAGACACCCAGATAAATCACGAAACGAGGGGAGAAAGGAGAGGGAAACGTACATGGCTGCGAGTGCGTCCATATCTTCACGAGAGACGTTAAAGTCCTGCGCCACGTTTTCGCTGGTCCATCCCATGGGCTACAAGAATTTTATTAGTTGAAATAACTATAAAATGAACGGAGAACGTACTTGGACGCAGTCTTTTCCCGTAACGTGAGCCATAATGTCTTCGCTCAGTTCCGGCGAGCCACTATCGGGACTACAAAACACACTTCCGCTCAGTATCTGTCCCTACACCATATCTTGGCCACATACTTAGCTGTCATGCTCTCTACGCCAACGGCCAACCCAATGTCAATCTGGCCGACTCGAATTTGATTCGCAATGGTTGTGACGGCCATGAGACCACTCGAACAAAAGCGGTTGATAACCTGGACGGGCGTCGTCTGCGGAATACCAGCCGCCAACGCCGCAGCACGTGCTTCGTATGGCGCGCCTTTCGGAAGCACCGTACCGACGCATACGTCCTGAATGAGTGCGGGGTCGATCACCATTTTGTTAATTGCGGCCTGTGTGCGGGGTCGGATCATCAGCGAGGGGGTCGGTGGTACGAGGTCAGTGACGTACCTTGAACATTCCAGTGAGTAGTTCATCGCTCCTGGATGGGAATAAGATTAACACAGGGTCGATATGTACTACTTATACATGTACTTGCCTCGTATCCTTGAAGCCGCCTTTTTTGGCCTTGGTCAAAGCGCTCCGGACGGCCATAGTAATGACCACATCATCGGGGTTCTTCCTAGACAATGTCGCAAGGCCCTTGGGAGACGAAGAGAAGTGGGAAGTAAGCTGCTTGATACGTTCCATGATTGGGATGTTGCGTGCTGTCGTGCCGTGAGGATCGAGGCTGGGGAGGTTTTATGGGATGGTGGACGGAGCTTGTCGTTCGCCCGGCCCAGCCGGGACAGTCCTATTCCCGAAGTGACGTGCCTCGAATTTCATTCCGTCTCCCGATTTGCAAAAGTACCCGTTAATATGCAAAAAGCTAAATATTACAGGACTGCGCTCAATGGATCCTTATACAACCTCTTCACCGTATTGATCGACATCTAAGCTCTCGATTATCCTCAGCACGAGTTCCCGCTCCCTTAAAATTGACATTATGTACACACGCTGTACGCGTTGAGTCCTTGAGGTAACCCCCAAACGGCAATAGCCTAAAATCGCTTCATCTCATATTTCGATTGTGGAAAAAAAATCAAGATTTCTCTATTAATGAAGACTGCGAGCGTAGGAGAAGATAGAGTGATACGACCCAGTCCCTATGGAGGGACTTGTAAGGACCTTCGCCGTTCACGTGACAAAATATCTTTTCTCGTGGCGACAACACCCGTTCTTGCTGTGTTTAATACTCTCGTACCTTGCTCGCGGAGTTATTGCTTTAAGCGCAACGACTAAGATGGACAGCAGTGTAAGCGCCAAACTCCCCCCCATCGCGTCATCGCTGATCCAGCAGCCTGCCACTAGCATACACGGTCCACGCCAGGGGGGACACAAGCAGCTCCGGGGCATCATAACAATATCTCGTCTATCAACGATCTTCCTTTCGAGGTTATCTCGCGGGTGTTCGATCTTGGCGAACAAATGTACAGTGGAAACCAGAGGGAAAATAATCTAAGCTTTGGAGAAACGGTGACGGTGAGTACGGGTTCGCACATTTGTTACGAGCCCTAACATTCGCATATTTCAGCAAGTCTGCCGGCTTTGGCGAACTACTGCTCTTGACACTCCCACGGTTCGTGACATTCACTCTGACCAAGATTAACTTACCAAGTGGAGCAGCTGTGGTCTTATATAACCCTATCGGAGAGAATCCCATTCGAGCGTAATGCAAGGTTCTTGGCCCGCTCTGGCTCCGTCATCCCTCTCAACATACGCATCAGTATGAGATATGACACCTTGGCCGGAATATATATCCAGGGGGAGGATCAGGCCGAGGAACATATTCGCGAACTTTTTGACTCCATTATATCCCATGGCGGCGTTACCTCCCGCTGGAAATCCTTAAACGTCGTGTCGAAGCCGAACTACACGATAGAAGCAGTAATAAAGTTTCTATATGATGCCCGCCTAGACAACCTCTGCGTCTTGCGACTGAAGAATGATACTTGGAAGCTGTCAGCGGGCGATGAGCTACTCGCTGAGGTGCTGGTCGGACAACCCTCGTCCGAGTCCTTGATGTTCAAAACTCAGCCGCCCTTACTTCGCCATATCAGACTATACGGTCTGGCCCCTAGGTTCTTCTTCCGACGTGATTCGACACCGATATTGTGCAACTTGACATTTCTAGACCTGACCGTATACTACTGTCTGCCAACTCTTGTTGGTCTACGCGAGCTTCTGGTACATAGTCCCCGTCTTGAGGCGCTCTGTCTACGGACAACCGAAATCCAAAACACAGATTTCGACAAGCGGCCGCCAGCCAGCGTTCGAGTCCACATGCCCCACCTTCGCCAATTTACCCATCAGCAATGGGACTCAGCGTCCTGGGGATTGAGCGTTCTCAAAATGGTTGACGCGCCACAACTCGAGAAGCTTTCCTTGGAATTTTATAATCTAGAATCTCCTTGGAATTCAGATGATATAATGTCCTACATCACTTTTGGGAGGAGGGGCAACCGATTGGTAGACGATCATTCGAGTTTACGCGAACATGTCGACGGGACTGTTATCTATCCGGCGCTGAAGCACCTTGTTCTTATTGGCAACGGTAATTCGTTCCGGCTCATCAGGGATGTACTCGAGGCCTGTCGAAATGTCACACGACTAGACTGGGAGATCTATCCTGATCCGGGCTTAAGCATGTGCGAGCTTCTCAGCGACACCAAATTTTGCCCGCAACTGGAGTATCTCCGAGTCCATCATGCCCAAAAGGAAGAGATACGCACCATAGTGCAACAAAGAGCAAAACAAGGCAGACCCTTGAAGATAGTCGAAGTTCACTCGTCCTCTTGGAGGAAGGTCTCCAAGGGCACCAAACGAGAGCTAAGGAAGGTCCTGGAGAGATTTGCGTCATACCTCACCAATTAAGCGGCGGGATGAAAGCATGACACAAGTATGATACTGTGTTGAAGAATGATTGGTGATTGCGCGCGCATGTAATTTGAACTCATCCTGTTAACCAGTTGCCCGACTGGAGGTACAATATCAGGTCCTGTCAAATAGCACCCTAGCTATTTAAGTCTTTTACAGTGTAAAACCACCAATCTAAAAGGAAGGAACCCTTACAGCCCTCTTGTAAACACACCGTGAGTTTACGGCATCCTGCTCCAGTACTTGAAACGATACCAACCGTAGCGTCGAGCTACACACCGGCTATAACTCCCCCTAGAAACACCAAACGAGAGCTGAAGGAAATCCTGGATAGGTTGCGCCATACGATTCGGGGCGCAGCAATGACAGTACTGAAATAGAAGATGATGCGAACACACCTATCGATAATGACAACGCAGAAACCTGTGTGCCCGATGTTTTTAGTGCGTGATGCGAGATCCCTTGAATACGAAAAGTTCGTAGTGATCCTGAACGGTTATCCCCGTGTACATTACGATCATACGGATATGTAATGTGAGTATCATTCCAGTCAGATTAGCACCACACTCGAGCGCATATAGGTGGCGTTGGGGCTGCTCACTCTACTAGAGCTCACTCTCGGTTGTTATAGGAAGTTATGCCACTTCGAAGAAGCCTACGGACGCTCTCGACTTACAAAACAAAGGCCATATCTATGTGAATCTCCAGCATAAACGTGGTAGAGCAATATGACCGCACCCTCGTGCAGCACGACAGGTCAATGCAAGGACCTTCACCATTCACGTGACGAGATATTTTTTGAATACATTTATACATCGGCAAATTGGCGCAAACCTTACGGCCCGTATACTTAATCCACCGTTGGCTTCTATAACACGTGGTAACTTGTTGTAATGTGGTTGCAATCACATTGTAAGCTTTTGCAGTGCTTTCGCAGTCGATTCCGAAAGCCAACGGTAGATTCTGAGCGCTTGTAAGTTTTCCACTAATTTCCCGATGTAACGCGCTACATGAACACAAGGTCACACTGCATGGCCCGAGACAAGACCAAAGTCAAATACAGGACGAAAAAGGCCCTAAGGGCGTAAGGAGAGCGATGGTGACAGGGAAAGGTGACTTGGAGGTACAGGTGTCAGGAGCCGCCCATTTAACGGTCACGTGACGAGGTATATTTTTATCTAGTGGCGGCCACCCATACTCCTCCTACTGTGTTGGCTCCCACACTCTATTCGTCAAACTATCGCAGTTCATCACATCAGCTAGGGTGAACATTAATGTACGCATTGATATCCTGTCACTACATCACTATTGATTCAGTTACCGCCAGCAGCATACACAATTCGCAACAGGAAAGACACAAGCGGCTTTCGGGCATCGCAATAATAACATGTCTATCGACAGCCTGCCTTCCGAGATCCTCTCGTGGATATTTAACCTCGGAGGGCAAATGTCTGGGGAAAACGAGAGCGAGAATACTCTAAGTTTCGGAGAACTGGCGATGGTGAGCGTGGGTTCACTAGTTTGCTACGAGCCCTAACATCCGATCGTTTCAGCAAGTCTGCCGTCTTTGGCAAACTACTGCTCTTAGCACGCCTACGGTTTGTGATCCCTACTCTGGTCAATATTGACTTACTGAGTGAAGTAGCTGTGGTCTCATATAGCCCTATCGGATAACGTCCCACTCGAGCGTAACGTGAGATTCTTAGCCCGCTCTGGCCCGGTCGTCCCTCTCAGCGTAAATATCAATATGGGAAACCACACCATGTCCGGAATCCCAATTTACGAAGAAGATCAGGCCGAGAAAGCTGTTCGCGAGCTTTTTGGTTTCATCATATCCCACGGCGGTGTCATCTCCCGCTGGGAATCCTTGGTCGTCGTGTCGAGGCCGAACTACGTGATAGAAGCGATGATAAAGTTTCTCTATGATGTGCGCCTAGACAATCTCCGCGTCTTGGAACTCGAGCAGGACACCTATAAGGTGTCAGAGGGTGACGAGTTAGTGGCTGAGGTGCTGGTCGGACAACCCTCATCCGAGTCTGTGATGTTCAAAACCCAGCCACCCCTGCTTCGCTATATCAGACTATACGGTCTGGCCCCTAGGTTCTTCTTCCAACGTGATTCGACACCGATATTGTGCAACTTGACATTTCTGGATTTGACTGTATACGACTGCCTGCCAACGCTTATCGGTCTACGCGAACTCCTGATACACAGTCCCCGCGTCAATACACTCCGCTTACGCACGACCAGAATTAAGAACACAGATTTCCAGGAGCAGCCACCAGAAGCCGTTCGAGTTCACATGCCCCACCTCCGCCAGTTCACTCACCGTCAATGGGACTCGGCGTCCTGGGGGTTGAGCGTCCTCAAGATGGTCGACGCGCCACAACTCGAGATGTTTTCTTTTTCTGCGCATTGCGTTGACAGCCCAGACGACATACTACCCTATATAACTTATGGGAGGAGGGGCAGCCAACTGGTAAACGATCATTCGAGGCTGCGCGAGCATGCCGACGGCACATAATCTACCCATCACTGAAGCACCTTGTTCTTAATGGCCATGGTGATTCAGTCGAATCCATCGGTGACATGCTCAAAGCATGTCGAGGCGTCGCAAGACTGGACTGGGATCTCTATGGTGGTTTAAACACGAGCATGTGTAGGCTTCTCGGCGACACCAAATTTTGCCCACAGCTGGAGCATCTCCGGGTTTACGAAGCTCCAGAAGAGCTAAGCACCATGTTGCACCAGAGGGCCGAACAAGGCAGACCTTTGAGGATAGTCGAAGTTCATTGGTCCTGCTGGCATAAGGTCCCTAGGAGCACCAAACGAGAGCTGAAGAAAATCCTAGAGAAATTCGCGCTCTACGGGAGCCCAAGGTACCATGCCAGCGCCAAAGTAGACGACGACGCTGACGCATCTACCGATGATGACGGTGGAGAAATCGAATAACCAATTTTCCTAGTTCACAATCGATGGTGTCTTGAATGCAAAAAGTTTGGAATGTGTCTGAAGGTTTGTGTTATGTACAGTATGTTGTGTGGAAGGGAAATATGAAACTGGCCGCTCGGATAAGCACCATATGTAAGTGCATACAGGCAGCTGTCGAAGCGTTCGCTCTAGAGCTTGCTTCCTAGCCGTAATGTGAGAGCACTGAAGCCCAGTCCCACAAAGACAAGCTCTTGCTTTTTTCATTCGAAGTAGGTTATAATGAAACCCCAGATCTCTGGTACTTGCTGCCCTTAGATGCTCGCCTTGGTGGGTGGAAGCGCGGGTCCGACTACGAAATCCGCCCAATTTTCATCTATCAAATGTGATAATGATAATCGAGCTTGGCGAAACGTCCCACAACAGGGCCTCACCTTGAGCGTATCGTCACCCCGCCTGCTGACTTTTGTGAAGTTTTAGTAAACTCCGGAATGAGCTTACTGGAGTGTGATTTGCAAGAAGTGTATTTTATGCAAAAAAGCTAATATTACTTAACGACGCTCGATAAAACCTCATATGACCTCCTCGCCAGACTCGTCTTCATCTTCGTCTGACGCCGAGTGCACGCCGATCACACCATTGAGATTTTTTGTTGGATAAATCGTTCCATCTCCGCCCAACGACGCTTTCCGTTTCATACCAACATCTGTGTCAATCCTACGCCATCAGTTCTCGCCATAGAATAAACGCGGGATGAACTTACATGCTACAGTCTCCACCTCAATGTCCCCATCCCCCTCAGTCGCAGGCTCTGAACTCTCCGGCGTCTCTGTCTCTGAGTTGGCATCTTCGTCCTCGTCCTTCGCTGTTCCATTTACTTTTACTTCCTGTTTCCCCTGCCCCTTCGCGGCTTTCTTCTTCAGCTTCCTCAACTTCCTCCGTGCCTCTCTCCCACTCTGCGGCTCGGACTCTTTGCCTTTCCCTGCAACCCCGACCTGGGCCGACCCATCGATAACCCCAGCTCCAACAGCCCCACGTCCGAATATGTCCTCGAACAGCGTTCGTGGGACGAACGGCGCGGCATCGACACTGATTCCGCGGGCCGTGGCGCCCTCGTCGACCGTTTGTCGCACATCGTCTCCCGCGAGCACAAGTGACCATGTCCCCCCATTGCTCCCCCCAGATCCAATGCCCGTTCCAGTGACCCCAGCACCCAGGACGCCGATTTCACCTGCCCCCTCCGTCCAAACGGGGGCCTCCAGCCGAAAGGGCAGTACACGTGTGCGTACAGGTGCTGATGTAGAAACGCCAAACACGCTGATACGTGTTGAACGGGTATCGGGATATTGAAGGATAGCATATACGGGGAGGGTAGGGTGGGAGACAATGCGCGGTTGGGAGCAAGAGAACTCGAGGGGAGCGTGCCAAAGAACTGTAGATCGAGTTTCAATTAGTATTTCATTCGTCTAGTGTAATCCATGCAACGGGGGGAAGACAAATGCAAAGATACATACCACTAAATCTCGCCAAATCCCACATGACCACAGCTTGTGATCCAAGCACAGCGACGTACCGCCCACTCGGGCCCACGAACGCCAGCTCGCGCGGTTCACGCGCCTCAACACAAGTTAACGCCCCACACATTTCTCCTATTTTGCCGCCCTCTGGGTCCTCCGAATCGCCATCGGTATTCCATAGTGTTACGCACGAGCCATGTAAGACGGCTAGGAGGGAACCATCGGGAGAAAAGGTTGCTTTACTAGGAACGTGATTTCGGTAGCTGAAGGAAGCTATGCACATCCAAAACTCTAAAAGAGATACGTTAGTAACACCGTTCTGGGGAGGCATAGAAGGGATGAATTAGACGGGGGAAATTTATCAAATGATCCCCAAGATACTAAGATACCGAACAACAGTGGATGAATGGAGACACACCTTCTCGTTGGTCCCTTCTCACACCCCACATCTTTACAAGTCCATCCTCACCCGTCGTAACTAGGATTTCAGCTCCAGCAGGATGGAAGACAAGACTTGTCACACGATGATCCCCATGCGGTCGATCGATTCGGGTGTTCAGGGTGCACAGATTCGAGCCGGTTGTCGTTGCTGAGGCCACGTTCGGGGTGGTAGAGGACGTCGAGGCAGTAACTGCTGAACCAGAACCAGATGCAGAACCCACAGTCCATTTCCATAACTTCAAATAAACCTCAGCATCCGCCCTCGAATCCACGGTCGCCAGCCACTCCGCTCCAGCATCCCCATTCTCCTTCCCCTTTCCACTCCTCCTAGCACTAGATAATGCCACAAGGCCCACACGAACAGGTTCGATCGGGGCTTCATCTCGTCTTGAGACGCGACTTGCAGGGGCAACTTCGAGCTCTCCGACGAGTCCGCCTCCACTACGTGCGAGGATTTGGAGGGAAGAGGGGTGCGCCGCAGGGAGGATAATATATTTTGAGGTTGAATGGATTGCGAGAGGAAGTGCGCGGGATGGGTTCGGGTGGGTTGGGTCTTTTCGATTCGATTTGATTTTAGTAATTCAAAAAAGAGCAATTGTGAGCATGAGAACTCACCAAGCCTGACGCGCCTAACAGCCCTCGCAATCCTCAAAGTATCGCTCCCCACAAACACAACACCCCCATCCACCAACGCAATCGCATATTCCATCCCACCCGCAGGAGCCATGCACACCGCAACGCCACCGATGGGAGCTCCAACGCGAGGTACGTACTCCCGTTGGCCGGAATGAAGGTGCCATACAACGAGGACAGCTTCTTCACCCCCACTCAGAAGGTGCGCGCCGCTAGGTGTGAAAGAGAGCGCGGAGACGGCATGGGCGTGCCAATGTAGGGTTGTTGTTGGTGCGGTAGTGTCGGTGTCGGTGCGAGGTTTGGACGATGATGATGAGGGGTCGGTGGGTTTCGTTGTGGAGGTGGGTAGGGCAGTGTCGTTTAGGCAGTACCAGAGTCGGACAACACCGCGCTCGTCGCCGGTGGCAAAATACGCCTCAGACGGGTGGACGGCAAGACAAGTGAGCGGATCAGGAGAGACAAATGTGGTGAACCCGGCGGGGTGGGAACCTATGCGAGCGACATAGGCTTTAGCCCCACCGACGACAATGAGGA
>JANWGL010006959.1:8577-20935 GCA_025200755.1 Ceratobasidium sp. C01 | reverse complement strand
TCCGGCGAGGAGGGGAGAGGAAGAGGCGGAGGCACTAGAGCATCGGAGTGCGCCCAAGTAAAGTACGCGTGTGTTTTGCCGTTATTCATATTTTCTTTAATGGGAAGAATGACGAGGTCATTATACGCTGCACGCACGTGGTTAGTACCTTAAAACGAAAAACGGCGAAGCTGTGCTCACTCTGATGTTCAAGCCGAATGCGGCGCTCCCAATCTTTTCGTGGTTGCCCTAAAATGAACCTGACGACGGTACGCGAAGTATTGTTGAGGCCGTGCTCGGCGGAGGCACCACCGCGGCTACGCTCGTGGGACGCCCATGTAGAGCGAATGAGTTGGCGACGCTCAAAGGCGGAATCCATGCTCATAACACCCACAAAGACCCCTGCCGGCGGCAGTTCATCGAGTGTGGGAGCGCCAAGAGATGAAGTGGAAACGGGAGGAGGAAAGGCGGGAGCCAACGAGCAATATGAACGCCAGGGGAGCATGTATTTATCAGGATTGAGAACGTGCATTAGGAGCAGTGTTAGTGCAAGCGCGAAGAGCGCAAACAAGAGCAGTGCGAGGAGCTGCGTATTATTAGCATAAAAACCAAAGAAAAAACTGAAGAAGACCCACTATAGATGATATCTGTGTCGGAAAGAGAGGATGACGAGCGATGGCCATGAGGAGGCGTCGCCACCCGTGCACGCCATATAGTGGATCACGCTTCCGACGGGACCGAGTGGAACGATGGGAACCGGGCGTCCACCATCCTCGGCGAGTGCGACGAGGAAGCAAGGGTCCATCGTCTTCAGTGTCCTCCTCCGTCGAACCATAGACCGAGCCAAAGGTAGGAGTCGTTGGTCGGGATGGTATAGGAGTTACTGAACGAGATGGTAGTGGTGTAGTTGAGCGTGAAGACGAGGCAGAGGCGGCAGTAGAAAGGTGGTGAGACGGCGGGAAGAGGTAGCCTGGGGCGGGTTCGGTGTAGGCAAACCCGCGGCGCGTAGGAATGTCATACTCGCTGGCGCTCGACTCGTACGCCTCAGGCGGTGGCGACGAGGGTCGAGACGATGGGCGCGACGCCGGCAGCAGCGTAAATGGCAGCCCACGCATCTCACGGGAGGGTCGTATGTGGTGGTTACTAACAGGCGACTGCGCTCTCTTAGATAAGATAAGATGCTGATCTCGCAATTCTGCTGACCTCCACCACCATCACCATCATGGGTCTCTCGCGTCCCGCACGTATTAAGATTCTGCTCGCCATCGACACAGCATTTTTCTTCGTCGAGCTCATCGTCGGTATGTCTAGTTTTGTGAAGAAATTACTCTTGTTAACCCGTCGCAGGATATGCCGTTGGATCGCTAGCTCTCGTCGCTGACAGCTTCCACATGCTCAAGTAAGTCTCCCCGCAAGCCTTGTGGCCCACCTAATCCTCTCCTCCAGCGATGTTTTATCACTTGCTGTTGCCCTCTACGCCATAAAGGTAAGTTTTTGCGTTCCTAGCGCCGATCGCCGTTGACCCCTGTTCCCAGCTGTCGGCGAGTGGCGCGTCCGCAAAGTACTCATACGGTTGGCATCGCGCAGAAATCCTCGCTGCACTCATCAATGGTGTCTTCCTCCTCGCTCTATGCTTCTCCATCTTCATGGAGGCGATTGAGCGTTTCTTTAGCACGCCGGGTAAATTACTCGAGTTCTATTTTTACGCAACTAGCTAACACCGCCTTCACCTCCCAGAAATATCGAACCCCAAGCTCGTAGTCATCGTTGGCTCACTCGGTCTCGCATCCAATATCCTCGGTCTTTTCTTGTTCCATGGTCAGCCTCCCATGCACCCTCAATTTCACATGCTCTAATACCGATTATATGCAGAGCACTCGCATGATGATGCCAGCGAAAAGGAGCATAGTAAAAAACCTGCCTCGCCACTCGAATCATCAAACACGCCCAAGCCGATCGCGGCCGTCGCCACAGAGTCCACGCCGCTGCTCATCTCTGATTCTCCTCTCTCCTCCGAGGCGTCTACCCCTCGGCGGCGCGCCAGCTCTAGCTCGTCGTTATATGGACACCCCGCACACACACGGGCAGCACTTGTGGCGGCTGGTCAGGAGGCGCAGCGGTCTCAAGCCAAGCCGGTCCGACAGCGCATTAGGAATGAGGATGAGAGCATTGTCCGAAGTGCTCCCGTTTCTGGCCCATTTGCTGGATCTCGGGGTATCATTGCTCAGCTTGGGGATGGAACTGGAAACGGTGAACAGGGACCCGTTCAGATTGTGGTGCATAACGACACGCCTGAGGAGGAAGAGGAGTGCGAGCCTCCTTTGGGTGACACTGAGGGTCCACATTCAGAGTGCCATCCGGTAACTCCGTATGAAGCCGACAGCCATGACCATGATCACGACCATGCACACGACCACGACCACGACCACGGGCACGATCATGGCAAGTCACACTCTCACGGGCATGGGCACAGTCACGGTCATGGCCACGGCCACGGCTCGATGAACATGCGGGCTCTCGTCCTCCACGTTCTAGGCGATGCCCTCGGCAACGTAGGCGTTATTGCGACTGGCTTGATCATTTGGCTCTCGGACTGGCGCGGAAAGTACTACTGCGACCCGGTCATCTCGTTAGTCATCACCGTCATCATCTTCTCGAGTGCGCTTCCTCTCGGTACGTCACAGCTCGCTCCGTCTTCTGCCGATTTTATCGTCTAATACTTCATATTTTTGCATTATTTAGTCAAATCTACTTCTTCTATCCTCCTTCAGGCCGTCCCACCTTCTCTATCACTCCCTCATCTCCGTCGCGCACTCAACCGAACGCCCGGCGTCCTCGCTGTGCACGAACTCCACGTCTGGCAACTCAGCGAGACCAAGTCCGTTGCAAGCGTGCACGTCCGAGTCGCCAGCCCGACGGAATTCATGTCCGTCGCCGCGCGCGTGCGGGGTGTATTACATGCTTTCGGCGTACATTCTAGTACGATTCAGCCTGAATATGCGGAGGGCGGGAGCATTGGGGGGAGCGTGCGTGGAGGAAGCTGGAGGGAGAACCGAAATGAGGGAGAGGAGGACGAGGTCGTAGAGGGGTGCTTGCTGCCATGTGCGGCGCCGGGGCAAAAGGGATGCGCGCCTGAGGATGGATGCTGCCGTAAGTTCTTTACGTTGGAATGTCTTGACAGGCTTACTAAATAGGAAATAAACCCGCAGCCCCAGCGTCTCGCCCGCGTACTCCATAGAGGGACATAAGACGGAGTGTACTAGTATGACTAGAGCATGCCTAGAGTACTAGGGCATGTTGCGTAGCCTTGATGTTTAATGTTTGGTTATCTGACGCTATTGATTAGTCCAACCATTTGATACACTTAATACATCTATTTATTTCAGACATGATTCGAGAAACTGTAGAACAGCTCACAGAAACCAGACCCACAAAAACGCATACAAACAAAAAGAAACCAAACCGGTAAACCACAAATAGCGCGCGCATACACCCGCAATTAGACAGAAATATCGATGCCTTCGCTTTCTGAAAGACAGAGGAGTACATCTTCCCGAACGCTAGCGGATTCTGCTGGATGAAGCGGCCCAGCTGTTTTCCCGCGTTCCACCAGGCTTGCAAACGGACGCAACCGTGGCTTGCAGTTCTTTAACGGCGGTTTCAAGCTTTGCAGCGTTCTCTCCTTGCGTGGTCTGCTGATCGCGGATATACTGAAATGTTTTGGCTATGCACGGGGCGACTCTGCATCGCCTCTCTGTAGGTAAGTGCGTCTGAATAGTTGGCGGGAATAGGGCGCTACAATCGCAATCCGGGGGGACAATGCCGGTTGTCGATTCCCCAACCATCGCCATTCGTTGACTAGCAGTACAGCTAGACCACTGCCCGTTCAGGAGCCAAGGCGTTTCATCTTAAGACAAAAAATACCAGATATAAACACGGGGAATCCAAGGGGAGGTAGCAAGTTTGACTCACTTTCGTTGTTAGACCTTTGCTGCTCAGGCGTAGGTTCGGGTCCTTCATTCACTGGCGTTGTCGACTCTAGAGTTTGCGCCTTTAGGGATGCCCGCCTGGCTCTAAGTGCAGCTAGCTTCTCGTCTATGGTTGATAACTTGGTGGTTATTGGTGGTTTAGCGGCTGCCGATGAATCATACCCAGGGGGTATTGGGACTGAGGCAAACATAACCGCCGGGCCGTTCGTTTGTGTCGACTTCTGCGCAGTTCTAACCTTCGTCCCCTCCACCAGCGCATCAATATCCTTCCCCCTCCTACGCTGTTCCTTCTCTCGCAACTTTGCCACAAGCACGAACGCCTTTATCCCCAACACGCTCGCCTCTTCAATCGTAATGGCTTCATCACGTTCGCATAGTTCAGTGCACGCGGACGCTTCCCATGACGTAACACCAAATTCGCATGCAAGAGAAAGACGCTCAATCGCACTGAGTGGAGCCTTTTCGAGATTCTTGATCGCGAAATCTCGAAGAGCGGGGTAGTCGTACGCAGTGGCGATGCGGAGGGCTGAAGTCAAGACTGGGGTATCGAATTCGTGCGGACCCTCGACTACACTGGATGGCAGTAAACCTTAGCAAAAAGGTAGCGAGAGCAGAAAGAGAAAGATACTTACGAGGCGTAAAGTATCTTAAAGGTGTTATGAAAATCAACTACTCCCCTTTCGTCTCTATGAATGACTACCGACGTCACGCCGTTGTGGGCGGCAGACAAAAGGGCCTTTATGTCGCCAAAGCGCCTGAGAATAAACCGGTGCGTCTCGAACGAGATGCCATTGACCTACGCCGCGTTTATTATTATAGTTAGAGGTGGCCCCAAAGACCCACACACCTTGATCTCGACATCCCCATCGCCACGTTCGAATGAGGTAGCCTCAAGCCCAAAAGAGGAAACTTTATCTATAAAAATGCACATGTAATGTTGAGCGAAGCTCAGATGTAAGACCTAGTCTGCGACGTTAGCATACCTTTCTCATTCACTGACCCGGTCTCGGATTTGTTATCGGAAACGCTGAGTGTAGATCCGACGATGGATACTGGTGGACTCATACTGGGATAGATTACTTGAATAATACGTGGTGTAGGGTTTCGTTTGGGTTGGCGTAATGCTAATGGTGGCAGGCTTAAAATTAGGCGCTTGTTAGCCACAGGGTGGCAACTCTGCACTCAGTCACGTGGAGGATGGGCCACATTATCAACGAATCACATATAATTACACGATATACGAAGTTTCTATTTTATTCAAACTACAACAAAGACAGGTATGGCTAAATGACCCGGTCTACACGGCGAATCCAACCCCCTAAACCGAGTTCCTCTTCAAGGGAAACATACTGTCTCTTCGAAGGCGGCCCAGTGCCAGACGATTCTTCGATATCAGGGTTCTTATACGTATGCTCGGATATCACGGAAGACAGGTTTTTGAGACGTCGTGAAAGATCATCGCGTTCTTCCAGCAACGAATTGTACTTGCTCAAAATCTGGGGCGCTACGTTGTGTATGCCGCATTTAACGATGCGTGAACTTTGACCAAACCCGCTTGCACCGAATCCGCTTTGACCGAATGCACTTTGCTCATGTCGGCAGTCGCAAGCAGGGATTAAAAATGAGACAGCCTCGGCTGGAGACTCTACAGCAGCACAGATTGAGTGGAGGGGGGGTTATTATTGTCGCCATCGCTAAGGTATAGGAAATGACGAAATAGCATACCATCTTTGAATGAACACTGCGCCTTCAGCGGTTCTATGACATTGGCTAAGAACTGCCGACGTTGCTCCATTTCTCGTATCCGGGCAATCCGAGTGAGTCGTTCTATGCCTAAAACCTGAGCTTCGGGTATAGAGATGGGTTCTGCTCGTTGACAAAGTTCGGCAAAGGCTGGCTTTTCCCATTGAGGGAGTAGAAATTCGTCTGAGAGCTGAATCCGCTCTAGAATCGAGAGGGAGGCCTCTTCTAGGCTAGATATGGCAAATTCCCGCAAACCAGGATAATTGAACGTGGTGGCAATCCTCAAAGCAGATGCAATAGTGCCAGTATCGAATTTTGGAGGGCCTCCCACGACACTAATATCATACAATGAGCCAGAGAGCATTGTGCTTTCATAGATACCCACGATGTATATATCACCCGAAGGGTGTTGTAGACGTCGATGCCGCTACTATGGCAAGTCAAACGCATGCGCCCGCTGGGAGTTGAATTGATTCCGGTCCTACGAGCTTCCTGAATAAGCTCTGCGAAACCAGAAAACTTGTTGAGTTGGTACTCGTGTACCCAGAATGATTGTTCGGGGGTCTGAATTGCCATTGGATATGAACTATCTTA
This sequence comes from Ceratobasidium sp. C01, assembly GCA_025200755.1. NCBI lineage: Eukaryota > Fungi > Basidiomycota > Agaricomycetes > Cantharellales > Ceratobasidiaceae > Ceratobasidium > Ceratobasidium sp. C01. The sequence continues at coordinate 14,630 of JANWGL010006959.1, read as the reverse complement.
CACACCAATGTATCGGCATTCCGTACCTGAAGCTCGATGTTACCATCGGCGAAAGCGAATTCAGGATTCAAGTTCGACTGGGGCGACGAGGCATCGCTAGCATCTGGCGAATGGTTAGGATACTCGTCTGTCCGAGTGCGCGTGTTGCATGCCTTTACTCTTGTCCAGAGAAATGTTGAACTCCAATACCGAGCGCTCCCAGGGTTCGCCTGTGTCTGTTCTGGGAACTATGTCAGCATTCTCTGAAATAGAGTTCATTTATATTGGTCTGAGGTGCTGTAGCCAATCGTTGTTGAAGTTGGACAGAGGCTTGCTCAAGAGGCGCTAGCCACTTGATTGAAGCGTGGTCTGTGCGCAACCACTCACGTGCTTTGGGGTGGCGGGACGCCGAAGTGGCTGATGCTAGGTAAGAATTTAAATATTATCACGGTGCTTATTTGGCCATATCTAACCGGGTACAGCGGGACGCCAGTCGGCAATTACGACATTCCACGTTCCAAGACCACTCGCCCGCGATATAGCCACGTACATTAAGTTCGCCTGCCAAACCTCCACCTCGCTTCGTCCGCTCACGTTCCGCAACAAACCTCCCCATACCCACTCGAGCCTGCCCTCCCTGTCCAGGCGCACTCAAATACACCCCGGTTCGCACTACGGGTCATCGGTCTGACCCACACGGCGAATCCAAGGTGCGGAGTCGAGCTCTTCATCAAGGGAGTTGTGCTGTCCTTCTGGGGATGATGCGGCAGGACGAGGTAACTCTTCAACGCCGAGATAACTGAACACATTTCCAAAGAGAGGTAGGCCCTTGAGTCGCTGTAAAAGCCTCTGGCGAAACGCCGATTCGTTCTGGCGCTGCTCCATTTCTCGTAGCCGGGCAACATGAGTGAGCCGTTCTATGCCTAAAACTTGAGCCTCGGGCATAGAGATGGGTTCTGCTCGCCGACAAAGCTCAGCAAAAGCTGGCTTTTCCCACTGAGGGAGTATAAATTCGTCTGAAAGTTGGATTCGGTCTATCGGCGCCAGACCTGCCTTTTCTAGGCTAGATACGGTGAACTCTCGTAGGTTAGGATTGCCAAACACAGTGGCAATCCTTAAAGCGGACGTAAGGGTATCCTGACCAAACACCGGAGGGCCGCTCGTGACACTGAAAACATGGAATGAGTTGGGTAAAGTCATGTCTGTACAAAGACTTACGATGGATATACAGTCGTGCCCCCGATTACGCAAACTGGCAGTTATGCATAGCTCCGGAATATGCATTCCACCCGAGGGTTGGCGGTGATGTATTTGAAATTGAAAGTCGGAGTTTTACTAAGGCTATGCGGACGGTGAGACAAAGGCGCCGAGGCGGGATTTGCGTGCTCCCGGGTGTCTGTCCCCCCAACGGCAATGGCGAAAGCCATGTAAGATAATGTAGAATAATTTAGGATGCAGAGTGAATGTATAAAAGCCTGTAGTGGCACCATATTATGCTCCAAAGCTTTATTCCACCCTACTGGAGCCTCTTTTTGCGCATATACCCTATTTTTTAGGTGAGCTGTACACATATATGGACCAAAACCAGAGTCTTACAGCTAGTACAGACATGAGAGCTTCACAAACAGCTTCTTCCCGCCCCCTTTCATCTGTTGCCCCCCCTAAACCGCCAGTAAAGCGTCATCGATTGACGCTTCAGGACCGGCTCGATGTCATCAAGTTCAGTGAGGAGAACCCTCATTTGACAGATGGAGAGGTGGCTTGGACGCTTCGGCGCCGTGGTTACATTACTCTCAATCAGTCGACTGTCTGGCGGTTCAAGAAAGCGAAGCATGCGCTCCAGGCACAAGCACGGAACCCCCACGAGTTGCGATTTAAGCGAGTCCGTCAAGTCGAGTACCCCGATGTCGATCAGGCACTACAAAAATGGATCCTCCAAAAGCAGGGTGGGCGCGTTCGACTTTCTGGCGACATTATCCGCATGAAAGCTAAGCATTTTGCCAAACTCTTTGGGCATCCTGACGACTTTCTGTCGCTGTCGGGTGGGTGGCTCAATAGTTTGAAGGCTCGAACCGGCCTCAGGCGATTCCGTTTTCATGGCGAGGCTGCATCGGCCCCGATTGATACACTTGGCGGGGAGATTGCACGGATTCGTGTGCGGATGAAACATCGCCGGGCATGCGACATCTTCAACTTTGATGAATCGGCCCTCTTCTGGTTGCTTGTGCCTGATGTAGGCTTAGCTATCCGCCAGATGGCTGGTGTCAAGGGGAACAAAACTCGACTTTCAGTTGGGCTTTGCTCGAACGCGGATGGCTCGGAGAAGCTCCCTCCTCTGATCATTGGTCATGCACGGCGGCCACGGGCGTTTGGAAAGCAAGATGGGTCTGAACTTGGATACGATTATTGGTGGAATAAGAAGGCATGGATGACAGGGTCCGTTTGGCAGGGGTAAGTCCAAATACCAGTGTATATGCGCGACAATTTAAGCTAATTCTGTTAATATCAGATGGCTAGCCAACTTAAATGCCGAGATGGCACGCCAGGGACGACACATCATGCTCCTATGCGACAATGCACCGTCACACGTACATGATCCCTCAAAATATCCTAACGTGCAGGTTGAGTATTTTGCGCCGAACCTCACCGCTTGGATCCAGCCAAATGATGCAGGCATTATTCGTTGCTGGAAGGCTCATTATAACAGTTGTTTGTTGAGCAGGCAATTATGAGGGACGACGCTGGTGAGGAGGAGATCTATAAGATCGACCAACTCACTGCCATGTCAATGATCCACGACGCATGGAGTCGCGTCAGCTCGGAAACGATCAGTAATTGTTGGAGGCACACAAAGCTTACCGGTCCCGATCCCGATTCGCCCCCATCCACACCTTCGGTACCAATACTTGCTGAAGATGCGCAGGAACCGCTCGTAGCGCTACAAACGAGTCTTAATCGTTTACGTCAACGCAAAACTGGCGCTTCAAATCAACCCGCCAGTGCCGCCGAGTTTAACGAATTTGAAGGTGAAGTTCCGACGGAGCAGGAGTGGACCGATGAGGAAATTGTTGAGCAGGTAACTGCTGAGATTCGCCAAGCAGAGGCCGACGCACGCGGAGAAACCCTGTATGACGACGACGCAGATAATGCCGATATTGGAAATCTGCCTCTTGCGACCACTGGGACGCCGTTGAAGTCCCTAGCCTCCCGCGATAATGTTCTCGCATCACTCGAGACAGTTCAAGATTATGTTTCTCATCTTAATGGTTCCCATGCTGAAGCTACTTTGTCTTTATTGCATGATCTTAATGCTCAGTTAAACCTTTTGTAATTTCTTCTATATTTCCTCCATAGTATATTTGACAGTGTACCGGTGTTTTGCTAAATCTCCCAATAATGCATTGACCCCGAATATGAATTCCACCGAGTCAATGCGTGATCGGGGTTTCCACTGTAATCATATTCTGCGATATTACGCAGAAAGATGAAACCTCCTCCAACATATACTGCGTTTATCGGATTGGCCACTGGTGGACACGTTCGACCACCTGCGAGCACAGGCCACGCTCGTAAGTTACAGCCCGCATAAGCGTAGCTTTCTGGTCGGCCAATGTGAAGTCGCTTTCGAATCCCCGATTACTGAAAGTAGCGCTCAAGATAAATCTATCCCCGGAGTGTTCTCAAGAATTTATTTGACCCGAGAGAAACGCTGCCTAAATGGTAGTAGGATATTGGTAAGACTATTGGAGTACAGCATAATTGGTTGCCCGGTTATTTACAGGGTTTCGCGAAATGATGTGCACCCCCTGCTCCCGTAAAGTTTGTGGCTCCACTACTTAGTCATACGATCCGCGCCACAAGGTATACCATGAAGGCAACATTTTTGACCTCTCCTACAACTGCCATCCCCTCTATCACCTCGCATACAGCTCATGTATGATCATAGCATCGTGGACGACTTGTGACGCATTTTTGGTATATTTAGACACTGATTTATGCGCTGGTTCCACTACAAAAACAGGCCTATCGTAGTCTGAATTTTGGCGCCGAATCGTGTGAGTAAGCGGTGGAGCCGTAGTTTCACGGAAGGTGGAGGTCCACATCATTTTGCAAAACCCTGTAGTTTGCTTTTCACACCGTAGATAATTGATATTCAAACTGTTTCGTGAAGACTTGAAATAGTTAGGATTAAAGTTGGGTATATGCGCCTCCATTTACTACATTCCGACTTTTTACAAGGGATATATACTGGACAGAGTCAAATCGTTAAACTCACACTAGTTCCTAGTACTGTTCAAGCAAGCTATCGCCGTGTAAGCCACCTCCCTTCTAATATTTGAAGACACCTTTGCCCACCAAATTTTCCACTGTGGTCCTCTCTACAAGTACAGCCGTAATATTCACTACAAGTATGCCACCAAGTGTACACAGCCAAATCGTAAAATCCATACCCCTGGACGTGGAGGACCGGGGAAGAATAGGTAGCGGTTCCCGGCGTTCGGGGCGCTGGGTAATGTTTGAGAGCACTCCACAACCGAGTACTCTCGAGTGCGCCAGATCAGGATCCACTACCTCCTATTCCGTAGCCTTTCAGAGCTCCGGGAGAGCTTCGAACCTTGCCGGAATTATTAGTTGATAGATATGTTGATTATTTAGTAACTGCATATAGCGCATGCAAGTAAATGTTTAATACAATCCTTGGGTTTATACTTTTATTTAACTCTGGGTTCGAAGGAGTGCTGCTCTAGCGGAGCTGTAGCATACAAGAAGTTCAAGTGGCCTGTTGGTGTTTTATTTATTACGTTTTGTATATCCCACATTGAGATACAACTTTAGTACATGATTCGGTGACCGTGGTCAACCAGCAAAGAACATAATTAACGCCGGCGATAAAACCACAAATTAGAAAGTACCAATTCCATAGAACATTCAATCGAGTCAAGATTCAAACAATGTTTTGTATACATGCTTGTGAAACCCCTATAGAAGTGAAACCGTGATCGGTAAGAAAAAAAAAACTTCTCCGACAGGTCGTTGGCGGTAGTTGATTCTCATCCCCGCGTTTTGAGATGCAAAGCTAATGAGCGCGGGTCTCCGAAGTGGCGTGAAGCCGCGCTTGTACCTCCTCCCAAATCCGTTGCATCGCAGTGTCAACCTTTTCAAACGCCGCGCTGCTAACGGTGTCTCCCTTAATGACCTTTCTCAAATGTGCCTGCAACTTAGCATTAGTCATATCGCGCTCGGAAAAAGCCAGGAGCCACCGTCGCTTTTCCTGAGTTCAATGGTTGTTTCTTAGTTAAAATACGGCACATTGTATCGAGACCATGCTTACGAGGTTTAGTATGCGAGCACGCACGGCTTCGGATTTTGAGTCTCCGAGCTCGCTGACTAGTATCTGGACCCCAGTGTCGACCAATTTACGAACAATCTTGTTGGTGACAGCAATGGAGCTCTGCTGGGCCTTTGGATGTGCTTCCGCCCAGCAAGCGTCCCAGATATTCCAGATCGCCTCCCACATTCTGTCTCTCGCATCTTGATGTCGCATTAAGTGGCGCGTATTCTTTACCATGCGTTTCGCCGCGGCGAGTCCGGCATCTCGGCCAGCATTCCAAGCTAGGTCAAACACTTCTTCGTCGGCGACAGTGCCGCCGGCCGACTTGCCATACGCAGCGTTTCGCGCGGCTGGAAGCGCCTCATGCAGTGAGGCGCCCCACACTGCGTAAAACTGCGTTGCATTTCGCCCCATGAGTGTGTACTTGAGGCTCGGGTCCAACAGGTCATTGACTAGCTTGGCTTCATCGACCTGTCCATACCCAGCAGAGATCGCTTCGAGAACACTGTCCCACAGAATGAGCATCAGCTCCTTTTTAAGTATTGGCTCAAGAAGCGGACGCAGGTGCATCAGAGAAAACCTAGTGCTCAATAATGAGACACCAGGATCTATCTGGCTCACTGGAGCTCATTAGAGCTCTTTATTGAGCCTCCGAGCTCTTTGAGCTCAGGTAGATTAAGTTGCTCGTTCCTATGGGCGACCCTCACCGATAATTTCAAATATTATCCCCCATACACTTTAG
>JANWGL010006934.1:0-16014 GCA_025200755.1 Ceratobasidium sp. C01 | reverse complement strand
GACGGTGAGTATCAGTCCTGAGTTTGTTCTCATATACGTATTTCACGGCCCAACAAAATCACCATTATTGAAGGCACTCGATTCTTTATCCGTCATTCATTCCTGAGACGAGCAGGCGAAGTCGGGCGCATACGTTGAGCGTTTTTGTGCCGAACCGGCATTGGGAAGTCTGGCGCCAAAAGCTAGCAGAAAGCCGCGGTACGAGCTCTTAACCAACACCGCAATAAGCAGCAAGCGCGGTCCCCCTTGCTTGAGGCCCCCCACACTCCCAACTCACCACCTCGAGCCTCCCTCAGCCAAAATCATCGAAGGCGCTCAATATGGATAATTTCTATACACAAATGGGTCCTGGCAACTTTGAAGAAGTCTCTCAAGAAGGCAAGAACGGGGGAGTGGAGGACATCCTAATGGGATCGCCACAAGAGGTATTTAAGGTTGGTGCGCTCCTGGTACGTCGTATCTCTACCTATGCCCCAGCCTACCCGAAGAACCGGAGTACGTTGATATCAGATTACGAACGACTACAATAACGGCCCAGAGGCGGAACGGCTGAACGCATACCCCGACTGCGAGGCGATTTGTAGGCTGCTCGACGATCACGGGTTCGACGGTGAAAGGATCAAAGTCTTGTCAAACGAGATGGCCACTAGGGAGCGCATTGTATGCGCATTTATTGTGCTACGAAAGTTGTATTACTGACTCTGGCTCATGGATGTAGATAGACGCCGGTCGCCGTTTGGCGAATTCGAGTGTAGTTTTCGGTGGGTAACAATTACTACATTATATGCTAGTTCTGCGCTGATAACACCTTCTGCCTCTTAGTCCAAGGCCACGCAAAGTATCGATTCGATGTTCCGGACCCAATCGTAGACAACCCCGGCATAGAGTGTGCGTTATTCCTTGCCCTCGACCCAGTCCAAGCCTAACTTTACTTAATATAGATCTCACGTACGATTACTATATGGGTAACCCTCCGCAGGGGGTTACGTGCAATGTAGGCCACTTGTCCCATCCTCCACTATGAAATACGTTTTTACACCTTCCCTGTATAGGAGTTTAGCGGATTTTTTGTGCCGTGTGGTGATAGTGACTCTACCCGACGTCTGGTTAGTCCAAGTGCACTAGTTTTGTCCTGAATCTAACTCCAGCTCGCCAGCTCATTTCAGAGGTAGGTCTTATGCGACCGGCGCCTAAGGGATCTACTAATGATTCACCTCTTCCTTCCCCACCAGGTTTCTCTCACCTACAACTTTAACGGTACATCCTCCCCTCCACCGACCTTCCATTACTGATATACTAGGCCAATTTTAGTCCTTCAATATGTTCTGGAAATCACTCCTGGGACGCCTCCGCGCTGGGTAGAGTCACCCGACTGGGACCCAGATATGGCTCGGGACCAAGACGATCTGCTGGTTCATTTTGCGTCTGGATCCCCGGGCCAATCGGCTCACGAATCTAATGGAGGGTTCTTCATGCAGAGCTTTTGTAGGGCGATGGACGAGCCTAGGACGTTGTCAAACCTATTGATGGCCGTTAGGTACGATTCTTGAGGATGGCTTGACCGTAGGCTAATGGTGTGTGTACAGAAGCGATGTTGGGGACTCGCTGCGCTCTCACGGGTTTGGTGCCGGAGACCAAGTGCCCCAGGTACGTACACCTCCTTGTGGTTGAGGAGCTTGACTGAGTGGATTGTTCTAGATTTACTCTTCGCACCCTCTTGTGGGTATTTTTCACTTCGACAGATAGGGATTGTGTGCTAACTCTAGCTTTTGTCTCTAGGACTTAAACGACTCGAACATCTTGAAAAAGTTTGGCTTTTTCAGCGAGCTAGATGTTTCAATGCGACTTCTCTAATTCGCATGTAGTCCATACTGTGGGGTTTAACATTGTTGTTTGTTTTTAATGCACGATGCTCTGAATTATTGCGCCCCATACTTGACACTTAGAGGTGCTTCTGGGCCTCTTGGCCTCGAGCGCTCGGATACCTTCACAGTAGCCTTTGGTCGGAATTAAACCCCCACGTTGAGGTATTTTTAGTTTATGAGGATGGCGATATCGGACGCTGGATCTACAGCTCAATCGGTCTCTACTCTGCGAACGTATCGGCAGCTACCTCATATAAGTCTCGTTTCTTAGGGATTGGAAGTGGGCGAACATGGGAGGTTTGGATAGGTAGGAAACTAACAGTCTTGGCATTTGACGACGAAACGCTGGGGTTAAACCGTGGGTACGGTATGCGCCCAGCTCATTATCCCCAGGTGTATTATTCGCACTTATATGCCTATCATGAATCTCACGATATCTTCTTGGAGCGTTCGGGTAACTATCCTGTGTAGTATTGAAGCGCCCAGCGCCTGAAGTTGAGCACTCCAACCGGCGGCAAGCCTCACGGCTCCGAACCCTCAACCAGCACCATGACAGCTGGCGTAATCGCCATTTCTTGGTGCGCATTAGACTTTGGAGTCGACGCGTCGAACTTCATCCGTACAGGATGTTCGGAAGTACGCGGTTTGGAGCATCTCCGCCTACAGGTACCTCTGGTGGATCCTGCTTGATTGCTACTGCAACCCATCGCGCTGAGAAAACTGGGGTGTAATTACGGGATGGATACTCTCGGCTAGATACGCTGATCGACCGCTTTCAACGAAGTTGTGGGCGTTTCTTTGCCACCTGGGTCTTAGACTTACTCTCTCTACGGGTTTTTGGTCCGCCGAACTTACGCCAAGAACCAGGCTTGTGGGGGGGGGGGCAAGATACTCATGGTGTTTCCCGGTGCCCTTGAAAGCTCAGCAAGCTATTCTTCCCCCTTTCCCTCCGTATTTGCAGTCACCGTCTACGCCCCTCGGCTCTCGGCTCTCGTCGGGGCGACATAACCACGCACCCCTAGGAATATGCAGCAGGAGTCCAGCCCGACCTCTTTTTGGCGTTTTCCCATGAGGATCATTCTCTAGCCTTTTCACCTAGGCGAGGAAGGGTTTACTCCACTCGTATTACTCCGGACCCACCCCTAGCAAAAGCGATTTCTGTTCACTTTGTCTTACGCTTTCTCATTGTTTCGTGACACGCTACCCTAACCAATTGGTTCTATCGCGGTGATTCCTTTTCAACCTGTTCGAATTGGAGCAACGATTATGGCGGACTCAATTGCTCTACTCAGTCTAATAAGGTATTTGGTGCAAAACATGAAAGGCGTTCTCGGCGACACTCAGGTGTATATATTAGGCATTTTGATGCTGAGATAGTATTGAGGCGCCCGGCGCCTGAAGGTGAAGTCCGACCCGGCAACGGCGGCTCCGAGATTTCTGAATTTACCAACGCCGCAATAGCAGGGGCAACGGCCGTTGCTTGGTGCATTTTGAACTTTGAACTCGATACGTCGAACCTCGCCGAACTGAGATATGTAGGCGCACTCGATTCGCAGCACGTCTATCCGAGGCTGGCTCTGAAGCCTCATACTGTTTGCCAGCGCATCGCTCTCAGGAAACCCGAGGCGTAGCCACTGAATGCTTATTCACGATCAACTGAACCGAGTGGACGCTTTGGACGGGCATTGTGGCGTACCATCGTCACTCGGGCTTTGACTTGCTCTGGGGTTTGTTTTACTCTCGACGGATTTTTGGTCCGCCGAACTTAGCCGTGGCGAGATCAACACACTCATGGTGTTTTCCAGTGCGCTTGAATGCACGATGGGCCATATCTCGGTTCTCTCTGTACCTGTATCCACGGCCTACGCCTCTCGGACCCAGTCGAAGCGACATCCAGGGGTCCCGAGAATATGCAGCGGGAGTCTAGTCCGACCCCTTTTTAGAACCTCCGTATGGATAATGTTACTCTGGACTCAGCCCTGCGGAAAAGCTAGTTTGTCTAGCTTACCACGAACTTTCTCGTCCTCTCGTAGCACGTCGCTCTAGCCCGGTAAATCCACTCTTAGGTATGTACTCCTTTTCATCCTGTGCAACCCCTGACAGTGGTTACTTGCATTTTAAGGGTCGAAATATTGCTGCGATTGCAACTGTCATTTTTGCCAAAACTGGATCAGAATGAGTCGGGCAATCGAGTTCGTCATTCGAGTGAGCGAAGTATGCAACGCCTTCGTGGTCACCATATTCACAAACAATACCAATAGCTCCCAAACTTGGCGCCATCCAAACGATCTACTACTCGCTCGTTTGGGTGTGCCTGTCGAATCGCTCTCACCCGAGCGTCATCTTGGGATCGGCCGAATGCCGCGAAACTTCACCCAAGATCTATGGTCGTTGTAAAGCCTACGTCGGACCCACCCCTGCACAATAGTAAGCTTTCGCAGGTTCCCGCGCTCCACCCGCCCGTGGTGATTATGGATGAATGATCCTTTTCGCCTGGCGACTATTCACGTTGAGGATTATACACGTACACGGTGAGCTCACCTATTTAGCTCATTTACGAACAAGGCTCTAAAGCTTAACCACAGCGTTCGGTTATGCAGCCTCTGATCTTCCCGATTTGGCATACCTCTGAGAGAGATCGCACTCCCGCATTTCACCCAAGCGCCGTCACAATATCTGCGATAATCTCTCTGTTGAACTCACTTCGCACAAAGAGAGTTTCAGCTGAACTGTCGTACGATCTCTCGCACTCACGACGCGCCTCTCGCCTGTGCCCCATAGCTCGCCCTTGGATGTCTCTTCTACAGCGCTGTGTTTTATTGCGGGGTGTGAATGGGCGTGGTCTTCTCGATGATTGGACTCCCTGGTCGGGGCATAAATGCCGCGAGTGCAGCTTGCATCAGGGTTTTTTTTCAGCCGGTTATATCTTCCTATAACCTTGTGATCCATGATTTTGCCCGGCTGTGTGATAACCTCCTGATCAAAGGGCAGCTACATTATAACCAGGTTATGAGACTGCAGGAGATGTAACTCACCCCACTGTTATAATACTGAGCATGGCAGCGGCACCATTGTGAGCAGTGCTCAATCAGTAGGAGACTATAAGTTTCCAAAGGCAGGTTCTTTGCTCCACCTCACTTCTAGGCTTGACCTCTCAAGAGTAAAAGTGCCCTTGACCACCCCCTACTGTTTCAGACAAGGGCACCTGAATTCCACACAGGGGTAGTTTGTAGCATATAGTCAGCTTGGTCAAGGGGGGATGGAAAACTGCAGGCTAGATCAAGAGATTGATCAAATATCAAATTGGGAGTTTCCTTTTTTGGAAGGATCTCAAAAATTATGAAAGATGCAAATCACTCCAAAAGCCATGTAAACAGTCTCAGATTTGAAACTGTCAAGTAAATGATGGAGAAATTCGTGTTTTTCTCTCTCGGGCATGATTCTTTCCATATTTGGGCACTTCATTTGCTTATTTCTCAATCAGTTCTTAGCTGGCTCATTCCAGATTGTCAATCAATGCTTTTGATGTTACAGTGTGCTTTCTAACAAGTATTTGATAAGTTAGGCATACTAACCCAATGTTATAACACTCAATCCACTTGCATGTTGGTTATAATACAATCCAGAGTCATAGTTAGGTTGTAGCTGCCTCAATTGTTACAAGCCAAGTTACAACTGGGTTATAACTAGGTTACAACTAGGTTATAAGTAAGCCTTGTTATAACCGCATATTTTTTTTCCTGATGTGATATTTTCTAGTTCGAAGTGGAACGCATTGTCATATTTCATGCGAAACTAAGCACCTGTTTCTTGCGAACACTCAACTTATTGTGCTTGCTTGGAGGAACCTACGAATTCGTACCTGGACCGAACTATGCTATCCCGATAGTCTCCCAGTGTGGATTGCGGCACCGATCCTTTGACTCACGCCGCGCAAATGTGTCTGATCATTTACCCTGAATGTATCCTGCATCACATCGCGCCACGTTTGCTCATTCGCGATCCCCCGCGCGACTGATTTGACCATATCTCCCCCTGCTCGTGCTTTTCACCCAGTGCTCTCGGATAATGGGAGGCAGAAACACGTACGATGAGGCTGCGGCGAGGCTCTTGGGCGTAACTGACATTGCTACATTTTGGCGGAAGCGGGACTCCGACGTCCATCTCGAATCATAGGTCGGCGCTAGGATTTACCGCGCGTTGACTGTGTCTCGGTGGTGTGCGTCGTCATCTTATCCTGCCGTCCGGGTGGCCGCATGTTCCCCAACATAATCCAGGTGCTCTCAGGTGACGGTTTCGGATTTCGTCGTATTTTTCAGCTCGGCCTGATTTGGAAGACCGATGAGCAGGATAACAAACCGCCGAAATAAAGTTTCTGCCGCTTGTACCCATCCCCGCCTCCGTCATTCATTTGCTATATATAATAACTACAGCTCGAATTTATCGTCTCATTCCTTATCATCTCTTTGCCCCCACAGAGCACCAAGACCTCCTCCACTTAGCTCCCAGTAAAAGTACAACACGGCATGCGGATCACGCTTGAAGACAGTCACCCTCCCATACTTAGGTGCTGTCCCGAACGTGGAAGCGAAAACTCGGTTTCTGCGATGGCCAGAGACTGCATTCTGGTTTATCAATGGATTGGGCTCGTTCCGACGCATGGTTCGCCGTACTGACTTCATGACTCTCGCTCTGGTTTCCTTTATCTTTGATTTCTACATGTTGCCCACCCTAGCGAAACACAGAAGGGTGAATCAGGAAACCCGCTCTTAGGATCGCTGAAAGGTATATTCGCCGAAGCGCAACCGGGCCTCATCGATGCACTCATGGTACGCCGTGATGTTTTTCTCACGTTCCCAATCTCAACAAAATGCAATATGTTGACGTTAGGTAACGATCAACTACGCGACTAGTCCTGAAGGGGCATTGCGGCCGTTTCACAAAGATCAACGATTGAACTCGGGCCCCGATCGTGAGGAAATACGCAAGCTCTTCGATCACAATGGCTTCCGTGGTGAACATATCAAAGTCCTGTCAAATGCGATGGCCACTAAGGAAAATATTGTATGCACTTTTTGCCTAACACCAAATTTCGCGCGATTCATTCTGCATTGCCCGCGGATGTAGATACACGCCGGTCATCATTTGGCTAATACAAGCGTAATCTTCGGTGAGCAATAACGTGCCACATCATGTGTGCCAACACTATACCAATGACCCCTTTCGCCTCAATAGTCCAAGGACATGCCCAGGATCGTGACAATAACCCGGACACACCCTCAGAGAACCCCGGCATAGAGTGTAAGCCGCCCCCGAAGCCTTGGCCCTACCCGGGTCTAACCATACCTGATGCAGACCTCACATATGATTACTATATGAGCTACCCTCCACGGGGACTTACGTGTGATGTAGGCCCGCTCATTTTATCTCTACACATGCGATATGTCTTTACACCATACTCATATAGGAGTTTAGTGATATTCTTATACCCCATTATGGTGTTGGTACTACCCGGCGTTTGGTGAGTCCGGGGAGATTAGTGCTACCTTCGATCTAACATGGTCTTGCTAGCTCGTTTCGGATGTAGGTCTTACATGCCAACACAAAAAGATTCTATTGATGATTTGTACCTTCTGTTGTCAGTTTTGCCTCGGCTACAACTTTAATTGTATGTTCGCCTACTCCTTTCCCCAATGATTATATATACAAACCAATTATAGTCCTTCAATATGTTCTAGAATTGATCCCTGGGGCGCCTCCGCGCTGGGTAGAATCACCCAATTGGGACCCATATATGGCCCGAGACAAAGACGACCTGCTGGTACACTTCGCAGCTGGATCCTTTGGTCAACCAGCTCACGAGTCAGATGATGGTGGATTCTTCACGCAGGGCTTTTGCAGAGCCATGGGCAAACCTAGAACGCTGTCAGACTTGTTGATGACTGTTAGGTGAGTGTCTTGAAGAAGTCTTGGTACTGCGCTAATAGCGCGGGTATAGGAGCAGTGTTGGGGACTCACTACGCCTCTACAATTATGACGTTAAGGCGCAAGTGCCTCAGGTATGTATATATGCTTGTGTCCCGAGCAGACTAACCAAGTACAGTACGTGGTTTAGATTTATTCTTCGGATCCTCTCGTGAGTATCTTTACTTCTAGTGGTGCGAGTTATATGCTGACTGTCGCATTTTTGATTCCAGGACTTGAACGATCCAAATATTATGAAGATGTTCGGCTTCTTCAATAAGCCGGCGACCCCACCCTAAAAATCCTTAAAAGAAACTCAGTCTCATTCATGGCCTTTCGCATATCCAGTTCTTCATTTTATGATCTATGCCGCTCTGTGGACGCTATCGCAATCGCGCTCGCTTCCCTATTGCTTTATTTTACCTCTTGCCAGTTGACACTTGGTTGTCATGACTCGGTCATAAGTTTATGTCGAGCGCCTAGATGGATTGATTTCAGGCCCGGCCACTTCCTATGTCTCGTCTATCCCCTCCCCCTTCGCCCACTGAGACTCTTTTATATTACTACTCGAGGGAGTGGAGAGGGGTCTTAATTTTAACTTTCTCTTGACGTCCTATCGCTTGTTTGCTTCCACCAGACCGGGCGGTTGGCTTTGTCGATCTATTATTTATGACCGCATTCTGGCTATCACGATTCGTTCATAATGCTTCTGATAGGTTCGGCTTGCGCATCACGTCTAACCTAGGCCCTGATACCCCACCAATTTCCCCAGTTTAATTTCCACCACTCCTTCGTAGGGCATATCGGCGTTGTGTTCAACGTTGTTGTTCATTTTCTAGTACATGATGCTATGCATTGCTACGTCTTGAATTTAATTCTATAGCCTGGAAGAGCATTTGAGTACCTATTGCGTCGACATTCCATCCCCCACGAATAAGCGAAACTAACTTGAATGTTGGGAGTTTGGGCGCCAAGAAATCATTGAGGCGCCCGGCGCCTGTGGCTGAGCTTTCAGTCCCCCCTGCACCATGGCTCTGAGCTCCCGACCAGCACCGCAATAGCCGGCGCAACCACTATTTCTTGATCCGCGTCAAAGTCTGAACTCGACGTTTTGAACCTCACCCACCCGAGGTGTTCAGGAGCACTCGATTTGGAGCATGTCTCCCTAAAGCTGGCTCTGGCGAATCCTGACTGTTTGCTAGCCCGAAACACTGCGACGTACTTGCTGGGTGGATACTCGCGGCTAGTTACACCAGACGAGCCCTTTGGACGGGTTTGCAGGCGTACCTTCGTTTATTTGGTCCTATACTTGCTCTAAGTTTTCGTTTTACTCTCAGCGGGTTTTTAGTTCGCTCAACCAAGCCAAGAACGACGCTTGTGGCGGGATCTAGATACTCAGCGTTTTTCGACGCGCTCGGAGGTGCGATAAACCACCCTCCTCTTGGTTATCTCCGTATCCGTAGTCTCCGTCTACGCCCCTCGGCTTCCATGGGGACAACACCCACGCATCACCGAGAATGCGGAGGAGAAGTCCAGCCAGACCCTCCAGTCTTTTCACCTAAACGACCGAAGATTCACTCCACCCATCTCGCTCTGGGCCCACCCTTGGGCAAAAGCGACTTCTGTTCATTTTACCGCGTGCTTTCTCATTGTTTCGTAGCACACTACCCTAATCCATTAGAGCCGATTTGCCTGGACCTTTTCAATCTGTGCAATACTACTCACGCGCATGAACTCAATTACTCTACCCACTCTAATTAAGCATTCAGTACAAACCCACAGGAGGGGTTCTTGGCAACACTGGGATTCGTAGTTAGCACTGGGACCATACTTCCGACCCGGTTCCGGATTTTTGCCCCGCTCTTGTCGGCCTTGTTGTGTCTCTCTACGCACCCTCCGCAAAGGGGACACCCCCTGTGGTTATTGCCCTTTGTTGGGTTTCTGATCTGGTTCAGCCGCTCGACACTGGTTTTCTCCTGCATACTTTCCATATCTATACAACTCCGATAGCTCCTATTCTTCGAATACAATTGGAACGATACGTCATGACCCCATGGATATATTCGAACAAGAGGTCAACCCAAGCAACCACTTTTGGCACCCTCATGGAAGATATTCTCCGGTATTTCATTGAAGGTCTGGTGACGCGAATTCAATTGAACCTAACCTGGGTGGATAGCGTGTTTCCGCTGGTTTATGCTGAGCTTTCGAGCTCGTAGGATCTTCCACCGTTCCACACAGTCTGCTTTCAGCTGCACCATTTCAACCGGTACGAGTATGCGGGAGCTGCAGACACATATGGCGAGTCTAGTCGCCAGGCTTCCGCTCTAATCGTGCGCTTGGCACAAGGTGCATTTAGAATTCGCGACAATATTCGGCAGCTCATCGTCATTCCAAGGTAGATGAAAGGTAGCACACCATATTACTAGCGTATTCGTACAAACTTACACCAACAGCCCCTAACTCTGCCAGTAATCACGCAATTACTCTTACTCTGCCATTTTCTTATTTATGCGTACGCAGTCGAATCGTCCTCTTTTGGTACCATTCTGACGGAGATCACACTCCATCACGTTTCATTCACCTCCTCGCGCAAGGCTATCTGCCCTCGATCTACGTCTCCAGCGATATCCCACACATTCGACTGATTTCTACTTCTGGTTCGGTTTAGACCAGCGTTATCAGCCTCAGGTGGTCCTTTTCATCAGGCACTCGCGATGCAGATACAGATTTGCTTTGCTTGGGCTCCAACCACGCATTTGAGCTCGCTTAGCGTGGTAACGTCCAAGCGACGATCGCAAACCTTGCATGTCCGGCTCGAGTCATGGGTCGGCGTGCGCATTTACCGGTGATCTACCCATTCTCAGGCCTGACGTGGTGTATCCTCGTCATCATATCGTCCCGTCGCAGAAGACCTGCTTGAGGTAGGTGTGTTTCTCAAATGGTTTCGTTGATATTGACTCGGGTGTGCTTGCCATCAGTGAGGCGTGGTAACTTGTACCCTAATCGGGGTGAGTGATGAGCAGTGCCCTTGATCGCGCGGCCGGTGAGCACGGCTTGCCCTCCCCGAGCTGCGCTGGGGCGATTTCTTATATCCGAGTGCCGCGTCCTCCGCATTTTCATCCCATCCAACTACCCCCACCTACAGCACGATTTTTAACTCCGTTTACTAGCAGCCCCGTTCGATATGCATATCCAACCAGACGATAACACGCCTTTCGTGGACAGGTGCCATACCAGATGTAGAAGCGAGCTTCGGTTCATGACGACTCCTCAACGGCCAAGTCTCCTCAAAGCAGACTGTTGCATGTTATAACGGCCTGGAGATCGATTGGACTGGTCTCGTTCTCTTTCGTGGGCCTGTATACTAATTATATCACCGTTGTGTTGTTTCTTTTCGCCTCTCCTCTTTGGGCTAACTACTCTAGTCATGACGACGTTGAGGAGGTTATTCTAGAACACGAAAACGAGATAACGACATACCCGCTGTTAAAATCGCTGCATGGAATACCTAACTGGAAGATCGGTGCGCTCGTGGTGCGTTGAATCCCTTCCTCGCTCACATACCCGACAAACCATGTTATGTTGATACCAGGTTACAAACGACTACAATAGTAGCCCTGAAGCGGCACTGCAACCATTTGACGAGCACGAACGGTTGAGCACAAACGCGGACCGCAAGGCGATATGCAGACTCCTCGATGACCATGGCTTCGACGATGGAAGGATCAAAGTCTTGTCAAATGAGGTGGCCACTAAGGAACGCATTGTATGTGTATTCGTTGTGCTCCGAAGGCACATATTATCGACTCTACTTCACTCATGGTCGGTCACAGATAGACGCTGGTCACCATCTGGCTAACTCGAGCGTGGTTTTCAGTGAGTAGCAATATGCCTCACTCGCGCTGATACTGCGCTGATAGTAGCTTCCTCCCCTCTAGCTCAAGGGCATGCGAAGTATCGTTTCGACGTTCCAGACCCAATCGTAGATAACCCTGGTATAGAGTGTACGTTATTTCCCACCGTCCGCCTAATCTAGGTCTAATTATACCTCATATAGACCTCACGTATGATTATTATATGAGCGACCCTCCGCAAGGGCTTACGTGCGATGTAATCCCGCTCACCCCATCCTCGTCTGTGCAATATGTTCATACCTTCCTCGTGCAGGAATTTAGCGAAATATTTATGTCGTTTGGTGATGGTGGCCCTACCCAACGCATGGTGAGTCCGAGTGGATGCGTGCTACCCTTGATCTAACTCGACCTCGTTAGCTCGTTTCAGACGTAAGTCTCACGCGACCAACACCCAAGAGCTCTATTAATGATTCACTTTTTCCTTTCCCACAGTTTTGTCTCGGTTACAACTTTAACGGTAGGGCCTCCTCTTCTTTTAAAATTTCATGATGATATACTAAGCCGATCTTAGTCCTTCAATATGTTCTAGAAGTGGTTCCTGGGGCGCCTCCGCGCTGGGTAGAATCCCCCTACTGGGACCCAGAAATGGCTCGAGACGAGGACGATATACTAGTTCATTTCGCTGCTGGCTCTTTTGGCCAGTTGGCTCATGAAGCAAATGGTGGCTTCTTCACGCAGGGATTTTGTAAGGCTATGAACGAACCTAGAACGCTGCCAGACCTGTTGATAACTGTTAGGTGGGCACCTTGAATGACTCTTGGTGCTACGCTAATATCATGGATGTAGAAGCAACGTTGCGAACTCGCTGCGTTCCCACGATTATGATATTAGAGCGCAAATCCCTCAGATTTATTCCTCGCATCGTTTTGTGCGTATCTTTTATTTTAAGCGATGCGGGTTGCATACTGATTCCTGCGGCTATATCTTCAGGACTTGGACGATCCAAATATCATGAAGATGTTCGGTTTCTTCGACTAGCAGACAACCCCTTCAAAAACTACTTAAAGAAACCCGGTCTTGTCCATGATCTTTTTGCATACCCGGATCTTCATTTTATGGCCTATGCCGTTTCATGAATGCTCTTACGATTACGCTCGCTCTCCTATTGCTTTACTCCCCGCCATTTGACACTTGGTTATGGTGATTCGGTCGGGAGTCTATGTCGGGACGTGCCTAGATGCGTTTTGTTAGGACACTACCACTTCCCATGTCTCGTCTCTTCCTCCCTTTCCCCTCTTTCCCCCGTTTACCCACTGAGACTCTTTCATGAGGTTGCTTGAGGGAGCGGGGAGGGCCTGAATTTTAACTTTCTCTCGACGTTCTGTTGTTTATTTGCTACAACCAGACCGTACGATTGATCTTATTGATCCATTACCTATGACCACATTATGGCTATCACGATTCGCTCATGATGCTTGTGAGAGGTCCGACTTAGAAGTCACATCCGGCGTAGGGGACCTGATCCCTACCGGTTCCGTTCGTTTAACTCTACGATTCGTTCGTAGCGTACACCGGTTTATTGTTCAACGTTGTTGTTCATTCCTAGTACATGCTGCTATGGATTATTACATTTTGGTTCGGAGCTTAGAGCTTGGAAGCGAGGCCCTCGTTCAAACGCTGCTCAGCCTCCTCGAAGTTGATAACGTTCCAGATGGCGGCGAGGTACTGCAAAGTCACGACTATCAATCTATGACTCTGGCCACTATCCGAGGTGACTTACGTCGGGCTTGACGTTCTTGTACTGCAAGTAGAACGCGTGCTCCCACATATCAACACCAAACAGCGGGACGTGCGGAGCTACACAAGATACGCATGACATCAAACTCATAAGCCCGATCAGAGTAGAAGGAATGCTTACGAAGGACTGGGTCTTGATTAGGAGTGGTCACGATATCGAGACGTTTGCTCGATGTGTTCAAGACGAGCCAGCCCCAGCCGGACCCTTGGATACCGAGGGAAGCGGCGGTGAACTCTTTCTTGAAGTTATCGAAAGAGCCGAAATCACTGTATGCGCCGTTATCGTCAGTATCGGGAATACAATGGCCGAAATGAACGTACCGGTTGATAGCATCTGCGAGGGGGCCAGGCTTGAGCTTTCCACCGGCACCGCTCGCGGGGGCGAGGTTCTTCCAGAAGAGAGAGTGGTTGATGTGTCCACCGCCGTTGAACTTGACCGCAGCCTGGAGCGCGATCTGTTGACGCGCCGAGGCAGGGTCGCTCACGAGCTTGTTGAGCGACTCTTGGGCCTGTGATCGCGTTAAATTAGCTGCGCAGTAGATCTACGAGATTATATGCTTACGGTATTGTAACCGTTAACATAGGTCTGGTGGTGCTTTTTGTGGTGGAGAGTCATGATCTCCTCAGAGATGTACGGCTCGAGCGCATTGTATGCGTAAGGCAAGTCGGGGAGCTGTGCGAATGAATAAGTAACTGACGATGAGCGATAGCAATTCAAGACTCACAGTGACGGTGGGCATGGCGGTGATGGTCTGGTGTATGTTCGTCGCGGTGGGGAGCGTATCTTATATCGTCTGGATCACCGATTGCATCATCAGAATCTGCTGAGTGAGCTCCTCGGTCTCCGAGACCCCACGTGCACCTCTCCCACCATCGCGGTGCCTTGCCAGACAGTCACGTGTGGTTTCCCGACCCACATGGAAGACGACGAACGTGCATCTGCGTATTCTCTTCCTACGGACTTCTCCAGGACCTAGGAAGAAATGTCTTATTTCAGGAACGTAAAGATGCAGAGGTCGATATTGCGCTCGCACAGGCTATATAAATGCGCGGCCCGGTCTTGAACTTTTGGTTCATCTTGCATTCGACCCGCCATGGCTCTCGTTGGTCTCACTGTTTGCTTGTCGCTCGCTGCACCTTTGGTTCAAGCTGCTCAGTTTAACCCGCTTCAATGGTTGGGTGCGAATGGGCAATGGTTCCCCGGTGAGTTTGTTGTCCTATTACCATTGTTCAAAATATTTCATATCTGTTTTATGAAGGCCCGGACGTATCTGGTGTCTCGCAGGAGGTCCCATCCGGGTGTGCAGTTGATCAAGTTGCCCTCGTTTCTCGTCACGGATCGCGCTACCCCGACCCGGGCGCCTATAACGAATGGCTCGCTCTTCAGGCCAAGGTAAGCATTGCCTCCGTGACTCACCCAGATCCAAAATTGATATCGAACCCAGGTTTCAAATGGCACCTTTACCGGCCCTCTCGCCTTCCTCAATGACTGGCAGCCTGCCCTCACTCATCCGTCGGACCAAATTGCCCAACTTAGCGTCACGGGCTACCTAGAGACCTACACTCTTGGCACCCAAACCCGCTTGCGTTACCCTAATCTCTACGTCGATAACACTCCGTTTTTTGTCTGGGCGAACAATGCTCAGCGCACGACAGATTCGGCGAGGTTGTTTGCGAGAGGATTTGGGGGGCCGAATGCGACGACTTTGGGAACCGTGTTCGTTGTAGATCCAAAAGGCGCGCAAGCAGGTGGGAACTCTTTAGCTCTCAGTGATATGTGCCCGAATTATGTGGATACGTCGGGTGCAAATCAAGTAAGTTATTTTTTGAGTTTGGCCGATTAGAACTAATATACTTTGTTAGACGGCGATTTGGGATGCTATTTATCTTCCACCTATCGTTTCGCGGCTGCAGAAATATGTCAAAGGCGTAAACATCACAGCCAGCGACGTTTCCATCATGCCGTATGTTTCATCCGTATCTCTCTACTCACATCGAGCTTATACATCCTGGTATTAGATATCTCTGTGGCTTTGAAACCCAAATCCTCGGCAAACTCAGCCCCTTCTGCGACATATTCACAGAAACTGAGTTTAAGCAGTACGAGTATCGCCAGGATTTGCGATACTTCTACGGAACCGGTCCGGCAACTGCCCTCCCGAGCACGCTAATGCTGCCTTATCTGAACGCTACGGCAACTTTGTTCTTAAATGGTCCTGGTTATACTTATCCGACTGGATTCACACCCCCACCCATAGTTGTTTCGTATACACACGAGTAAGCCCCTCTTCCTCAGTATAAGCGTACGTGCGGTTGACTTGTGAATGGTGTGATAGCAACCAGATGAACGAACTAGCCACAGCATTAGGCGTGTTCACACCTCTCCAGCCTCTTTCTCCGTCCAAAATGGACTCGAACAGACTCTTTATTTCGTCTCGCATTAATCCAATGGCGGGGCGTGTCGCTTTCGAACGCATGACTTGCAAGGGTGGTGTTTACGTCCGTGTCAGGGTGAACGAGGCTGTATACCC
>JANWGL010006922.1:16950-30419 GCA_025200755.1 Ceratobasidium sp. C01 | reverse complement strand
GCGTATTGTCGTCTGGGTGGGGTCTGACGAGCTGCTTGAAGCGCCCTATTTCCCTCCCAGCTCCACAACCAATAAAGCATTAGGTGTGAAACGAAAACACGAGGACGAGGCGGACTTGAAACCCAATGCGGCTCGTTCGACTCCGAATCGAGTTTCAAGCGTAAAAGACGAGATGCAGCGTACGACTTGTAAGTCCGCCTTACTTTTTTGTTCTTTATCAAAACTGAAATGTTTGGTAGCACCGTATTTCTCTAACTCCGAGACAAGTACCCCACTCGCCCATACTCGACCTACTACTCCCCAGCCCGACTCCGACTCCGAAGCGGAGAGAGAACAAGTGCGAGAAGAAAAGAGACGCGAACGCAAGAGGAGACGTTTAGTGATTCGGGGAGATACACCCGATGAGCCACCCCCGCCACCGGCGACGCCACGCGAGTTGAGCGAAGCGCTGAGGAGGGTTATGCCGAAACTAGTTCAAGGTGCGCGCTCATTACCTTATAAGAGATCGGTTGAAGTAATGTGTGTGATGGTGTGGTAGAGCAAGTCCGCGACGACCCATGGAAGATCGTAGTTTCCACTACACTTTTGAATAAAACGACTGGAAAGGCTGCGTTACCGGTATTCTGGGAGTTAATTAAGCAGTACCCGAACCCGCTTGCACTTGCGCAAGGTCAGTTAGTTCTTTGTCTTCTGTCCTATTTTGATCGGTTGTTCTTATGAATATATGTGGTTGCGATGCCGGACGCATAGCCGCCGCACCAAGTATAACGGCGCTGCTTCGTCCACTTGGAACGCAGTCGTTGAGGACTTCGAGGCTCATGAGGTTCTCGAATGCGTATGTTATGCACCCGCCCGCTTTGTCAGGGCCAAGTCGCGTAAAAGAGGATCCGGGCGTTGAACTAGGCGCCGAATCTGAGTCGTTGGACGATCCAGGGCAGCCAACATCATTACTCTCAAATCTTCCCACCTCAACTCAAACACCCAAACAACTCTCAATACCCGCACCCAACACGTTCTTTTTTCCAACTCAACCCTTCAAGCATACATCCCCGCAAACGTTTCCAACACCCTTACCCCCTAAAGAGTACCTCAAAACGCAAAAACAATCCCCTATCGCACATCTCCCATTCACCGGCCCATACGCGATCGACTCGTTCCGAATCTTCTCTTCCGGCTTACCGGGCGGCGGAGCCCCGTCCAGAGTCGAGGCTCAACTTGAACGTATAGCGCGTTTGCATATTCTGGAAGAAGATGAAGGTTGGGATGGGGGCGATTTCGACGAGACGCCTGGTTGGTACGACCCGATTGTGTTGCGGGTCAATGAAGACGAGGGAGACGAGTGGAGAAAGGTCAGGCCGGCCGATAAAGAGCTCAAGCGGTACTTAGTGAGTCCTTAGCTTTACTCCTATGGTTTGCGGATATTGATGAAACGGCGGGAAAGATATGGCGTTGGGCAATCGAAGGTCTGGCCTACGATCCCGAAGCTCAGACGTTCGGACCAGCGAGTTGGGTTTACCTAGTTAACCTGACTCGCCAATAGGTTGGCCATACGCATATATGCAATATATTTATTTCTCTACATCTCTAGCGTCGGCGCTTATGCGCCGATGAGTATGCGCATTTCTATGAACTCTGTGCTCCGATAACCGACTCTAAGTATACGAACCATGCATATCAATTGCGAAAGTAATAAAATACAGTATTCTATCCCGAAACTACGATACGATACATGCAAAGCATATGCAAAATATCATTTACGTCAAGCCGCGACTTAAATCATATACTTTCCATCATGACAGTCTCTGTGCGCTTTGCGGGCGACGATTCCAAAGGTCTTACGAATAACTAGCATTGTAGCAAGAAATGAGCTTTGGCTTCGCCTGGGTACTGTCACGCCACGAGTATTTACACCACCACCATACGTGCCGGTAGGGCGTCCGTCTTGGTGACGGAGATTACAAGAAACACGCTCCAGTGAGGACGACTACCTCAACTCCAGTGTTTGCCTGCCACCACCATGAGTATTCGAAAGCTAGTATCCCTATTTCGGCGCAACAAACTAGTTCCGTTCTTGATTTCACTTCGCTTTAACGACAATGTTGTCCGTCTAACGCTTCGTATCCCAGCAAAACAAGATCCGGACGGTAGTTTCGCCGTCGATATCTTCACGTTTTGAAAGGTCTTCGCGCCTTGTATCCGAGAGGTGACCAAGCTCGTGGGGTGCACAATGTGTAAGTATACCCCTCCCTTCAATCCCACCGTACTGCTCCCAGTTTTTAATAGCGAGGACTGCTCTATTAGGTTCCGCTGCAAAGATGGGTGGTACTGTTCAATTCCGAGACCTGGCACCAGCTGTAACATAGAACTGGTACCTTTTTTGGGGCTTCGTGAGGTGAGTGCATTTTTTTCTTGGCTAGCATAAAATTCACTAACCATGGAATAGGCCCATTCTTATGGGGGAGGATTTACCCCGTACCTCCCATTATTCTGACTCCCTCACCGAATAATTCACTTCTTGTATCTAGAAGTATCAATTCCATAACGTTTCCCAGACTGTCTGAAAAGCAATAACGTTTAATTAGGCAATACCATTTTAGGCTAAGTGGTACTATAACATCAATCATCCACCTAGCGCATAAGCGCCAACAAGTACTTGCATTTCTGTTAGGGACTATTCCAACCTGTGGTAGAGCCCCCGCGACTCGGTAACCAAGTCCAATCATACGGTTCACGCGTCACACAACCGCGAAAGTACAATATAATGCGTCCGTCAATTCCAACTACAATACTGTACATAAATAGCAAATGCAGTGTGCGATTTACTTCAAGACGCGACTTGACCATACTCGCCGCTGCAGTACCCACACGCTGCAATCCCTGCGCGCCTCAATCAGTATGTCGCTGCTTTCACTAGTGAGGACTCTAAAAGCCCAACAATCGATTGACATTGGAGCATGAAGTGAACTTCAGCTTCGCCGGGGTAGTACCACACCGCGAGTGCCTACATCGTCCACACGTTAATAGATATCCCCAGACGACAGGAAGAAGGGGGAAGTACGATGATAATGTAAAACCCAATCATAACCGTCCCTTCCGACCAATTTGTACGTCCATCTTGAGTGACGGAGTTAACGAGGAAGCAGGCGCAGACTACTAAGACTACTTCGAAGCGGTCTGTCGTCGTGTCAGATCATTAGTTATAGTGAGCGGAAGGTACAGAGGAGCTCACCGAAAAGTAGGGTGAGGGGTTTGTTGAGCGCCCAGCCAATTAATACCAGAGCCGGAATCCAGAAGAGTGTAAATTGTATACTGTATGCATTGGGGCAAGCTAGCACCACGATCAACAGCACTACAAGACGCGAAAGAACGAACCTAAGATCAATACTCTGAGCTTTTGCGAGGTACTTGGGAGTAGGTACGCCCATCCCCAATAGATGCCGAATAAAGAACGTAATTTCCTTCAGTGCACCGCACGCGTACGAAACTAACGGAAGCAGGATGAGGCCGAACCACTCGGACGTGAAGAGTTCCGTGTCTTGAATTGGCTCGATACCCTTTACCAACCACACCCGCGCAAACAAACATTAGTACCCCGGACAAAAAGCAAGCAAGAAACGAAAGGGAGCCGACCCATTCAACAGTCATGCCCAACAACCCAAGAGGGATTATCAATAGCAACATCGCCATCCATGGTCCAATCTGAGGCGGCAGATAGTGCTCCGGCTGCTTTGGAAAGCGCTCGTGGAGAGGCTCACGATGATTGAGATCATTGCATGTGATTGGGTGTCTCGTATCTGTGAATAAGGACTCTGTGTGTTGGTCGTGGATGGGGGCGTCTTCGACGACGACGACGACGCGTTTGCCTGGGTGCTTATGTAGATAGAATCGAGAACCGATGTAGCTAGAAATTATTCAAGTTAGGAAGAAAGTTGAGTTGGGAGAATGAGAGTGACTGACATGATGAGCAAAATGACCGAAGTACCCCGACTCAGTCGTAACATCCAATCCCGAGTTGCGTCCGACACCTTCACGACGTTCGCTGCAATCTCGATCGTCTCTATCGCCACCTTGTGCTTGTAGTCGTCGATCTTGGCCCGCTTCACGGGACTCGTAGAGTTCCCTTCGGTCACGTTCGTGGCCAATTCTGCTAGTGTACTGTTCGTATACTGCGGCGCGTACGTTCCCGGATTCAGATACGGCAGTGCGGTAAAGAACGCCGCGGGGACCACGAGCGCCAAAACCCCCACGGTCAGAAGGCTCTGATTGAGCTGCGTGACATGCGACTTGAGCTGCTGAACCCAGAGTTTTGTTCCGCCTGTGACGAATGCCGCTCCCGGGATGAGCAGACAATGCAAAAGGATGACGCCGATGACGGTCGAATGGAGAAGCTTGAGTTCGCATTTGACAAGGAGGACGAGCGCAAGGACGGCTTCGACGATGTTGTGCAAGGTGATAACGATCAAGTCGCCGACACTCTCGCCGCAATAGACCGCGAGCTGTTCACCCCCGAATTCGGAGATGCTCTGGAGTGGGATGATAGCAACGAAAGATACTGTGAAGACATTATCAGTCCCACGACCATATAACTACGGGTCTAGACGCACAGGTGAAAACATATACGTAATTCCACTTGTTCAAAGCGGCGATCCACGAAAGTGGGACGAATATGAACAACAGGTTCAACCCTATTCAGTCGGTCAAATGTGCACGCCTTGTTGCGGGACAATACAAAATTAACTCACAACTGCTCATAACGACTGCCTTGAGACTGGACCACACTCCCGGAATCTTGTGTCCACGTTCGCCTATGTACATCCCTCTGAACTTGTCAAAGAATCTTCGGAGTCCAGGCTTCTTTGTCCGCACACGGACATCAACGCCAGACGACCCAGACCCATGCCATTGATGCGCGTACAACGGAATAGACCCAGTCCTGGCATCATCCCCATGTCCATGAGAATCATCACTACCGAGGTGCAGAGGCGCAGGTATCGTGCGCGTATGGTCGGGTCCGCGCGGCGCGGTGGTCGGCACTCGTTCGGGTTGTGCCCCACCCGAAGGGGGTAGAGGTTGAGAGAACCGATGGATATCACGCTGGTACCCTGGGCTCCAGGGGTCAGGGACGCTTCCTGAGCGCTCGTGAGTCTGCGAGGTGGGGAGGATGTGGCCTTCTGTAGGGGTACCTGATCGGAGTGGTCGGAACTGCTCGTGTGCTGCGAGCTCCGCTCGTTCGGTGTCGTGCATTTCGTCCATGGATGCTATATAGATGACGCAATTGTGGGTTATCGCTTGGACAACGGGCGGTGGTGGGAGACTTACCTTGAGATATGGGCTGAGGCTCGAAGAAGGCTGGTGATGGGCCGCGCGGTGTGCGAGAGGGTGGAGGAGACATCTCGCGGAGCGGGACGTACGCTGAGGCTTGGGCCGGATTCGAAGCCATCGTCTACGGTGCGGTCGCACAGCCTAGGTCGGGTTTAAGTACGCCAAGGCGGGTGGTGGAGACCGAGGGAGATTGGCTAAAGGCATAAGATAGAAACGAGGTGTGCACTAAGATCAGACTAAAGTAGGAAGGTCCCAGTCTCGTAACCAGCCGTGGCACAACCTCGACCTCCCGAGTGCTCGGGAGCGAAAGGTCACGTGATAATGACGTGGGTTAGGGATATTGAGTAAAATAGATAGCGTCAACAAACTCCTTGGGATTCGAGGCGAAAACGCGTGGCCGTATATGCTGCCAGGACCGGGTGTTTATATGAGTATAGGAATTGAACCTCTGTTGGAGGCTACCTGGTCCTTATTGAGGCGACTGGAGGCTAACCTTGGGACAAAGCCAGATGGCCCTGGGACACTTTTTGCCAAAGTCAATGCGGACCAAGATTCTAATGTCGATAAAGGCTAGGGCCCTAACGAATCTTACACCTCCCTTGCTGCGTCCAGCGAGTAATCTCTTATATACACGTTGCAATCCCAATTCCATAGTGCATTTCCCAGATCATCTGAAACTAATTAAGCAATGCATTTTAGTACGACCTGCTTTCTTTGCCACAGAGTCTCGTTACTTTCTTCCAATCCATATTGGAATGTCCGCGACTTGGTAGATCAGGCAATTCATATGGTCCTCCCACCACACTCGTGGAAGTAACATGAATTATGCTAGTTCACTTCCTACTCCAATGTCAGTCGATCCCTAGGCTTTTAGATTTTTGGAGTGAACTTTTTTGAGTCCATGTTCGCAATAGCTGAACAAGGACGATGCTGCCCTTTGAGTGTGCGTTATCGGATGTGCCAAAAGAAATCTGAAAAGCAGAGTATCCGTAGCTTATTATAGGTGAGAGCTATCATCAACTCCCGGCTTGACCTGGAATGCGTGTTTGACCGGGACCGACGTTGCAGTGGGCTTGACGACTATCAATTGGAGGTGGGGATGAATACGAGAAAGACCCGTCACGTGAACCGCGTTTGAACAGCTCCAGTGCTTACTTTTGCCCGCCTCCACCACTATCATGAACATTCGAAAACTAACGTATCTGTTCCGGCGCGAGAAATCTGTTGATTTTCTAATTTCACTTCGTCTGGACGAGAGCATTCTCCGTCTACCCGTCCGCGTTCCAGTCCGGCGAAACCGGGACGGCACTTACACCGTCGACGTATTTATATTTTGGCAAGCGTTCGTTCCCTACATTACAGAGGACTCCAATTACACGTGCTGTCTGTTTGGTACGCCCCCATTTCCTTCTCCCGAATTTATTCGCTAAAAAACCTTAGTTCGTGATGATTTGCACGACGTCTTTTTTGGGTCCCGGACCGAGAAGGGATGGAAGTCCCCGCTGCCAGGACCCGGTACCTATATACCTATGGCACAAGAACCTGTCTTGAAACTGGCTCATGTAAGTTATTATTATTATTATTATTCAAGTGGCTTGAGGCTAAACCTTGACGATAGCCTTGTGAGGATATTTCAGTTGAATCTTCCTTCGCCGATTCTTGCTCCTGCTAATAGTGTAGCCTTTATGTCTTGTAGTAACAATTCCATAACGCGTTTCCCAGACTGTCTGAAAAGCAATACCACCTAATTAGGCAATACCATTTTAGGCTAAGTGGTACTATCACATGAATCATTCTCCTGGTGCATAAGCGCCAACGAATACGTTTCATTTCTATTAGGAACTATTCCAACTTGTGGTGGAGTCCCATCGACTCGGTACTGTAAGCAAGCCTAATTATACGGTCCACGAATCGCACGACCGCGAAAGTACAATAAAATACGTCCGTCGATTCCAAAGCTACAATATCATTCATACATAGCGAATACAATACACTATTTGCTTCAAGACACAACTTAACCATGTCCGCTACTACAATACCCGCCCACTTCAATCAGTACGTCGCTGCTTTTACCGGTGACGACTCTAAAAGCCCAGCGATCGATTGACATTGGAGCATGAAGTGAGCCTCAGCTTCGCCGGGGTAGTACCACGCCGCGAGCGCCTACATCGTCTACGCGTTAACAGCTATCCTCAGAAAATAGGGGAAGAGAACGTACGATGATGATGTAGAACCCAATCATAATCATTCCTTCCGACCAATTCGTTCGTCCGTCTTGTGTGACAGAGTTGACGAGGAAGCAAGCGCCGACTACAACCACGACTTCGAAGTGATCTGTCGGAGTGTTAGATCGTCGGCTAAGCAATGTAAAGATAGAAGTGGGACGCACCGAAGAGTAAAGTGAGCGGTTCGTTGAGCGCCCACCCAATAAGCACGAGAGCTGGGATCCAGAACAACGTGAATTGGATACTGTATGCATAGAGACTAGTCAGCACCATGTTTGACTTAACCAAGAAACAAGAGTGTGCATACCTGAGATCGATACTCTTAGCTTTCGCGAGATCGTCAGGAGGAGGCACGTCCATCGCCAACAAGTTCGTCTTAATAAAGAACATGATCGTGTTCAGCCCATCGCCGGCGTACGAGACCAACGGCAGAAGAATAAGCCCGAACCACTCAGAGGTGAAGAGCTCGGTCTCTCGAACGGGCTCAATGCTCTTGACCAACTAGATATCCGTAAAAATGACGTCAGTACTCCGAATGAAACCAGAAAAGGAAAAGGGGAGGTTTACCCATTCAGCAGTAACGGTCAACAACCCAATAACGATAATTAACAACAAAACCGCCATCCACGGCCCAATCTCAGGCGGCTCATGATGCTCCGCCTCCTCTTCAATACGCTCACTCGCACCATGCTCTCTCTCGATATGCGAAATCAACTTCTCCCTATCATCCGCTTCGTCTCCTGAACCAGCCGAGAGACTGTACCCGCGTTTGTGAAGAGACCCGCGAGGAGTAAGATCGTCGTATACGATCGGGTGTTTTACGTCTGGGAAGAGGGATTCGGCGTATTGGTCGTGGATGGGGATGTCTTCGACTACGATGTGTTCGCCTGGGGGGTTGTGGAGGTAGAATCGGGAGCCGATGTATCTATACATCATTTAGGTTAGGAATAAAGTCAAGCCGAGAGAAAGAGAGAGACTGACATGATGAGCAAGATAACCGAAGTACCCCGACTGAGTCGTAACATCCAATCCCGCGTCGCGTCCGATACGTTCACGACGCTCGATGCAACCTCGATAGCATGGACCGCTGCCTTGTGCTTATAGTAATCGATCTCGGCGCGCTTCGCTAGACCCACGGTGGAGTTCCCTTCCGTGATATTCACGCCCACTTGCGCTAGCGTATTGTTCATATACTGAGGCGCGTACATCCCCGGATTCCTATACGGCAGCGCCGTAAAGAACGCCGCGGGGACCACGAGCGCCAAGACTCCGATAGTCAATAAACTCTGGTTAAGCTGCGTGACTTGCGGCTTGAGCTGTTGAGCCCATAGTTTCGTTCCGCCTGTGACGAATGCCGTTCCCGGGATGAGCAAGCAATGCAAAAGGACGACGCCGATGACGGTCGACTGGAGCAGTTTGAGTTCGCATTTGACGAGGAGGATGAGAGCGAGGACGGCTTCGACGATGTTGTGCAGGGTGATAACGATCAAGTCGCCGATACTCTCGCCGCAATAGAGCGCGAGCTGTTCGCCCCCGAATTCGGAGATGTTCTCGAGCGGGATGATACCCACGAAGGATACTGTCAAGACGTTATCAGTCCCACATCCATATAACCATGGGCCTAGACTCACAGATGAAGGCGTACGTGTAATCCCACTTGCCCAAAGCGGCGATCCACGAAAGTGGAACGAAGACGAACAACACGTTCAGCCCTATTCATTCGGTCAGATACGGACGCCTCGTTGTGGGACAATACAAAGTCAACTCACAACTGCTCATGACGATTGCCTTGAGACTCTCCCACACGCCCGGAACCTTGTGTCCGCGCTCCCTCACCCGCTCCCCATTCAGCTTTCTAAAGAAATTCCGCAGACTGGGTTTCTTTTTCCGTACACGGACAGCGATGCCGGACGATCCAGACCCATGCCTATGATGCGCGTACAGCGGAACGGACCGAGTCCTAGCAGCATGCCCATGCCCATGTCCGGATCCATGAGACGAATCACCACTCCCGAGGTGCAGAGGCGCAGGCACCGAACGCGCATGCTCATGCTCATGGTCGTGTCCAGGCGGCGCAGCGATCGACACTCGTTTGGGTTGTTTCCCACCCGCAGGGGGAGGCGGAGGTTGAGAGAACCGATGGATATTGCGCTGGTACCCTGGGCTCCAGGGGTCAGGGGCGCTTCCTGAGCGCTTGTGGGTCTGCGAGGCGGGGAGGACGTGGCCTCGTGTAGGGGCACCTGATCGGGGAGGGTGGGAGTGCTCGTGTGCTGCGAGCTCCGCTCGTTCGGTGTCGTGCATTTCGTCCATGGATGCTGGATAGGTGACGCAATTGTGGGTTATCTCTTGGCCGACGGGTGGTGGTGGGAGGCTTACCTTGGGACATGGGCTGAGGCTCGGGGAAGACTGGTGATGGGCCGCGCGGCGTGCGAGAGGGTGGAGGGGACATCTCGCGGAGCGGGAGGTACGCTGAGGTTTGGGGCGGACTCGAAGCCATCGTCTACGATGTGATCCTACAATCTACGGTGTCGGGTTTATGAGAGTACGCCAAGGTGGATGATGGAGGCTGAGGGATATTGGCCAAGCGGCGATGAGAGAGGCAGGGCCGAGTGGTGGTGAGGGGCGTTATATATGCAGCCATAAGATAGAAACGAGGTGGGCAACACTCAGATCGGCCTGAATTGGCAAGGTGCATGTACGCACTGCCACACTCATGCTTCCTTGTGGTGGAATTGGGCGCCTAGATTGTCATCATTTATAATTAGGGTGCCAAGCCAAACCCCACTGCCACTTCCTCGTCATCGAATCCACCCCTATCCACACCGATCAACGCAATAATGCATGGGAATGTTATATGTAATCAAATGGATACGAACATCAAATCCTCGAAAGCGTTCGACAATGCACAGTAACCAACGAATAGCGAGTAGCATATATGACCAATCCAGACCGACCAAATGAAAAGAGAGAGATAGACAGTAAATAAATTAGTTCGAGAACGTAGGTGATTTTCGTCGCTCGTCCGCAAGGACTATATCACGCCACACACGTCAGCCTGGTGGTTCCACAGCAAGAAGACACGGAGAGACTTACCCAGCATAGCTTTTAGACTCTTCTCCAACACAGGTTTAGTGAGAACGCTTGATGGGATACGATCAGTGGATCAGCTTCTGTTGATTTAATTGAAAACTCACTAGTTCGCCCCGGCTTGCAAGTACTCTTGCTGGTCCTCGGTCAGCGCATTCCCAGTCACGCCCACGACGAAGTCTTTTCGGTCCATCTTTCTCAACCGCTTCGCCACTTCTACTCCACTGCATATAGGCATACTACATCATCCGGTCAGAAGCCATCCTCGCGCGCTACGAGAAAATCCCTCGACTCACTGATTATCTAAGAATACGATATCGTACTTGTACTCTCCCAGCGCATCCGACGCGTTCATACTTGGCGCTCCGGCTTCCATTAACGGGAACCCAGCAGACGACTGCGTCTTCTGTGACTGCGGCGTCGGCAGCGGAGCCAACAGCATATCCAACGCCATTTGTCCATTCTCCGCATTATCCACCGTACACCCCAATCGAGTGAGCATGCGCGTCATAAGCCGTCGAGTGAGTGCTACAAAGTGGAGATCACGTCAAGAACACTGTTTAGCGGCGTATTCGGATAAGCACTTACAATCGTCATCGACAACGAGGACGCGGAGCGGTGCTAGGCTCTCTCCACTCCCCACGCCTTTGATCATCGACCCTCCAACAAGACCAATCGACCCGTTCTGGGGCGTCGCCGTTCCGTGTCCAGCGCTGCCGGGTCCAGCTCCAAGTGTAGGACTTCCTGCACTCGGCCCAACTGGTATGCTCGGACTCGTCTTGAGCATAGGCAGCGACGACTCGGACGGCATCGACCGATGTGCAGACGGTTTCGGCGACACCCGTACCTGCGACTCCGTCACGCCCACGCCTACACCTCCACGAGTCGGATCGGGCATAACGATCCGCATGGCCGTCGGGTCCGCTGCGATCCTCGTTACCGTCTGGTCCACGGGCCTCGAGACGGGTTGGTCCATTCCTCCTGAGGCCATAGAAATCGTTTGGTCTGACGCGACACGAGTCGAAGGATCCGATATTGCGAGTCTGGATACGGACGGGTCGGACATTCCCATGCGCGATGTGACGGGGGATCCGCCTGCGCTTGGACGGGTGCTTTCGGGCGATAGTGTACGTGTGGCAACGATAGGGCCTTCCTCTGCTGAAGCCTGCATCGGAAGCTGTGGTATGAGTTCAACCACTCCGCCGTGTTCCTACACAAAAGTTGGTTTAATTTAATATATTGCGTTGATGAGAGGAGAAAGAGACGAACCATGATGGACCTCAACGCGCTCCCGCCCTGCAACGGCGGTCCAGGTGCAGCAGCACTCAACAACGCCCCACTCGAAAGCTCCGACGCCTCCCCGCTACTCGACAACACATCCCCAACCATCCTCACAGGCTCAGCACTCCCCATCTCCGCATTCGTAGACGGATACACCTCCGCCACCCCTGCACCTAGATCAGCCGCAAGGGGCGACGGCCCAGGACGAACTTCCTCCATACCCCAGCCCGTTCCAGAGAAATTGATAGCGTCCACCGCGGCGTCCCGAGCCCGTCCAGATTGAACTCCCGCAACAGCCTTTCGTCCGACACCGAGAGGAAGCTCGATCCAGAACGTGCTTCCGACTGCTCGTTTGGACTTGACACCGAGTCGACCGCCACTAAGCGCAACGATATGCCTAACGAGCGCCAGCCCGAGTCCCGTTCCCTTCCCACCCTGCCTAAGCCCGCTCGACGTCTGCATAAACGCCGAAAAGAGCCGCTTCTCCTCCATATCCCGCTGACCGATTCCTACACCCGTATCCTGCACCTCAATCCGCACAACAATATGCTCCAACGCCCGACCCGATCCGCCTTCATCTGCCGAATCTCCGCTAAACCCTCGCGAAAAAGGAGGAGCAGACGTAAACTCCCCCGTCTCACCCGACTCGGTCGACGGCCTATCCTTCCGCTCCGTCGAAGACCGATGTTCCGTCCTGCCCCTATCCAGCGATACCCGACACGGATGTTCCGGCCCAGGAATAATCAACTTGGTGCGTAGAGTGATGTTCCCCCCAGACTCGGTAAACTTGCACGCATTACTCGCCAAGTTTGTCACAATCTGTCTCAACCGCATCTCATCGCCCATAACAATCCCGTCCTCATCCGACCCATCCGCCATCCGCTGCGCGACCCATTCATCCGCTCGCCTCCGCGCTTCGCATTCCCGCATGAGATTCTTCGAGTCCACGTAGTGGCTGGACTTGGAATCGTACCGCTTCGCATAGTCGTGTCGTTTTGGTTGGAATTCGTCTCGTTTGGAGTGGGATTTTTCGTCATAGTCGTCGTCGTCTGTGGGGAAACCAAAGTCCATTTCCAGCGCTTGGGCTCGATATGCTGCGAGCCGAGCCTGAACGTCGATCTGTTCGTCTAGTTCGACTATGAGTTGGAGTCCTTTTGCGCTAGCGCCTAGACCGAGGGGGACGAGCATTGAGCGTATGACTGCGTGGAATGCAAACGGTTTCGAGACAGTTTCGAATCGGCCCGAATCCTGGAGTAACGTACATTCATATTAATCTCAAGAGCCGAGGAAAGAAACGGGCGCACCATGCGATTGAAATCCAATACATCATTCAAGACTTTACTCATCATATTCAAACTCCCCTCGAGCGCATTGAACTCGATCTCATGTTCCCTCTGAATCGCATTCGTCCCAGCCAAGTTTTGAGCAGCCAAAAGCGCCGTGTTCAGCGGTACGCGAACTTCCTAAACGCACATCAACGCTCAGTCAGTCCAACCCACACAACACAAAGGGAAGCGAACTCGAGGGAAAGGGAAGGCGAGAGCGCGGGGGAAA
>JANWGL010006922.1:0-16890 GCA_025200755.1 Ceratobasidium sp. C01 | reverse complement strand
GCGAGAGCGCGGGGGAAATGGAATAAAAGAAAGCAGGGAAAGGCAGAGCGACAAACCGGGGGGAAAGAAAAGCGAGGAGCACAAACTCACATGGAAAATATAACTAGTCAACCGCCTCTTCGAGTCCGAACTCTTCCTCTCACTAATCTGCGCCTTTTGCGTCTGCTTATACTGCGTCTTCAACTGGTCCCTCAAGACATACAGCCTCCGCTCAGCCGTCTCCCGCATCCAGTTGATGTATAAAACAAAAGAGTGGTAGATGATTAGGTTGAGGATGTGTTTGATCCAGTTGCGGCGCCAGGGGAGGAGCTAGGGACGGGTAGAGGAAGAGGAAGAGGAAGGCGTTAGCGTGGGAGTCGGATAGAATTAAGATGGGTAGAGTTAAGATAAGAATAGAGTTAATGAGAGATGCGAGAGTGATTTTAGACTTCTAACTCAAAGTCAAGTAACCGACACAGACCCAGACACGGTCATGGCAAGTCCCACTCAAACACATGCCCAGAATCCACATGGACCATACACACGCGCCCGATCCAGTAATGATCACCGCAACGTGGCGCCACACGCCATCACATCCCCCGTGTGGCGTCAAATGTGGGGGAAGCGCAGGAACGTCATTCCGGTAGGCGATAGGGCACAATCCAAGCGAAGAAATGAAATGTGAAAAATGCGGAAAGAGGGGACTTACGAGTGCTCCTGCGGTACATATGAAGCTAACGACCATCGTGGTTTGGACCGTTCGATTCTGTTGCATTGCGAACATCGCTATTACTGGTAGACCTGTTACATAACTATCCACGGACATTAGTACCCTTTCGAGACCCGTGAGGCGGGTGGGGACTTACTAGAATAGTACCAAGAAATCCCTCTGTAAACAATCGAAATGCGCCGGTTGACCATAGACTCCACACATAAACATGAACAAGATATTGTAGAACCCCCATCCCCATACGGCGCACGCCAACCAAACTTGATATATCCACGGCCGAGTGCGCGGCCAGTCAAAAACAATAAACACCGGTATAGGGACCTACAACCGAACAGACCATCAATTAGCGCGCAGATGAACAGATAAGGTAGAACAAGACATACAGTAAAAAAGGGGACGACGCCATACACAAATATGAGGTCTGACCGGACGTAAGGTTTCTGCGTAAGTGCGGCGGCCAATACCCAGTTCAGGACTATAACCAATCAACAATCAACATTCCATCGACGTATCACCTCGTCAACTCGGGTATCGGGACTTACTAAGGAAACAGCCTGCCCAGAATGCCAATGTCTTGTGTGTGTAGAACGTTTCTTTACGGTATTGCATTTCGGAGACGGGGTCGCGAAAGTGTAGGCTAAATAAAGAGTTAGAGTTGGGCGGTGAGAGCGGGACAGGATGGGACGGGATGGTGTGACGTACCTGAAGAAACGTTCGATGACAGGCCATATTCGATATCTTAACATAACCATCGCACGGCTCTCGGCAACTCCGCTGCTGGCGCTACCTGTTGGGCCTGTTGGCGGGGTGCCGCTGTCGTCGACGTGGTGCGGGTGGGTCGACTGGGAACGTTGTGTTGATTTGTCGAGCGACAAAAACTACAAGGACAATAAGCGAGCGGTCAATGAAATATAGAGAGACGAACCTGGTTGTCGACAACAACAGCATCAACCTCGGCGTCATCCATCTCATCGTCCTGGTCGTCGGCCTCTCCGTCCGTATGTCGTCGGCCATGGGCCCAGCGCACACTATGGTCTCCGCCCGGACCCGACTGACCCATCTCCACATCGTCACTCGTCTTCTTCGGACTCCTCCCCCAAAACCTCCTAGACGTACTCCCCCCATCCGAAGTAATCGTACGCGCAACAACGCGGCCCCATCTCACGCCCCCACTCCCTCCAGGATGAACCTCCCTCCTCCGACTCCTATGAAAACGGCTCTCGTCGATATCAGCGCCAGCACCGCTCTCGTCCAAGCTTGAGCTGCCAGTGCCGGTGCCGGTGGTAGTAAAGGGGCCCGACGGACCGAAGCCCGTCGTGCGCTTGAAGCGCGTCCAGTGGCCGTGCAGGGCGGACCGGTCGAAGCGCGTTGCTTTGACACGGGCGGACCCGGACCCTGTCCCGGTCGCGGTGGGCGTCGAGGCGGGCACGGTGGACGTCAGCGGAGACGGCGGGGGCGAGTGTGACCGAAGCAGCGGTTGATTACTCGGTCGGTGTACGGGTGGGGGAGGGCGCAGGGGCGGGTGGGTCGTAGAGTCAGGCGTGGTTACGTTGGTGTAGGATTGGTGTGGGGCGGTGGACAGGGAGGGGGTGGTGGACGTGCCGGAGGGAGGATTTGGAAGAGATGGCCTGGACATCGGTGATGTGTCGGTGTGTGGCTGTGGGCATGCGGAACAGTGACGTCGTCAACTCCTAAGAGGATAAATAAGTTTGCAACCACGGCATAGAACGCGGTTTTCTACCTCTGCACGCTGCCAGCACGACTCGGATTCCGCGCTAATAAGGAAAAAGAGTCGAATTAAAGAAAGGGGGCTTCACTCCGATCAGTCCAGTAAGAGCTAAGAGTGGAGCCGGAAGGCGTGGGTTGGTGCGCCTGCCAGACGCGGGTTGAGGTTGAACGCAGCTGACTGCCGCCACTCGGCACCGACGAACATCCAGCTCACGTCATAAAGACCCTGATCATCAGAGAATCGCGACTAGGCACCGCCTGAGATTTTCTCCAGCCAACCGCCGGCCCTCCACACGCCTCAATTAAATAGCAAGCCGCCTCGAACCTAACTGACGCCGCTCAGGTAATTCCTCCAAACGCTCTACCTTCCGCGCTCGCTGCTCCCCACACCGACCGTCGACACCCAAAACGGGCCGATCAGATCCCAACTCGATTGAACCGAGCTGCAACGAATTTAACCTCACGTCATTTCTTCCCCATGGATTCCCAACCCTGCAAACTGCCCGTTTCAGCGCTGGTCTCTCCTCCACGATCGAGTGCACACATGATCTATGGTTTGGATCGCCACCCTTTCCCCTCGCCAATCTATGCGAGCTACGAGCTCGAGGAGCTCCCGAAAATATGACACATGTGCCGTTTTCTCTAGCACACTCGGCCTGACACCGCCGGCAACTTCAGACCTCGGCCAAAGTCGCGCTATAGATTTATATATTTACCCGCCGAGGTATGCACTCGATGCTGCCGCACACGGCTCACGTTGTTAAGATATAAAAATAAAACTGAATAGAAAGCTTTGCATATATATCGTGTGCGCGCCTCACGGGTTAAGAATAGCCCCAAAATCAAACGTACGCAGCAGTATAGAGCGGTACCCGCTCGAGGCAACCGCGCCCGCAGTTTAGATGCGCTTGATTTCAATATCTTCGAATATATGCGTGCTCGATTCTCGTCTCACTCTAGACAACACCTGCCACTGAAGTGAACCAAGAATTCAGAGTTATGGAATACGATAATATATGTCGCTGGGTCAACTATTCAACACGTCCAACGTACAATTAGGACTCAAATGACCTCGCACGCAACGCAAACCAAACAAACCGTGAGTATTTATACTCCTCGACCTACATTGAAACACACGCTGTAAAATAGCTATAAGTCGCGTACTTACTTGTTGTAGGTGTCTACGCATAACACTAGGCGAGCTCGAACTATATGAAGGTGGTGGTATTAGTTACAAACCTTACCTGTGATCGTTACCTTCTACGGGAACGTGTTTATAGTCCGTGGTGGCGCTTAGCTGTAGCGTCCTCCTCGCATAACACCCCCAAATGTAGAATACTCATACTCTTTCGTCCCACGACCTATTACTGAATGTTGTCAACGATGATTCGTATGTACTAGTACATGGTAGATGAGCGTACCTATTGCGTATTGGCCTTGGCTTTGCCCTCTCCGTTTGATATGATTCAAGAGAGACAACCTGCCTCTTCCAAGGTAGTTAATAAACCCGGTCCAAGAAGACCATATAAATTCCATTTGAGAGAACAAGCACAAAGCGAGGAGAGCAGAGAGAATTATAACAAGCGCTGGAAGAGAAGAGAAGCGAATCATCTTTATATTCGACTCGCGGGTTGGGTACGTCGGTTGAGGTGCGTCAAGAGCGCACCACGTATCTCCCCTATGTTCTTCTCTTCGTTTTACTAGTTCAGAAAAATGATCGACTAGATTTTCATGATTCTTGTTGTCGATCCTTCTGGCTTCGGCGACGTGGAATCAGTGCGCCACCGATGATAGCTTTTGTGGTTCTGGGACTAAACGCGAACCAATAGGTTAGGTTCTGTCTACACGCGGGTTACTGCACTCGCACGCAGAACGGGATGTATGCGCGTCCGACTCCCTGTGAATCTCGTCTAGACTGATGGGACCCAGTATAAAACCGACTTATCCTCAAAGAATGAATGATTGACGAGATGTCCCCAAGTGTCCCATTTGTTCTGGTAACAAACCGATGACGCAAGACCACATGAACAGAGTCCCCGAATAGGTCAAATAAGCGCCTAAGTTCGTGAGCACCTGCTAAGTACTCGCACGCACTCAGATACCCGCTGTGTGCTGCGCCGTAGAGTGTCTTGGGCATGTTGAGGCCCCGGGGCGCTGGTGCACTGGTGGACGCGAACGGCGGGTCGGGTTACGGCTGGTCGAATAATGTATTTACGCGTGAGCCTTTAATTCCCGTTAAAAACATACCGCGGCGATTGGGGGCTGTATAAGGCTGAAACGACGTATTGTTATAACATATAGGGGGCGCGAGGGTATACAGGATGGGAACGGCTACAATGTGTCCCAGCTGGTGGCCCAATGCGGGTTGAACATTGGGTCCGTGTGAAGACGGGTTGCGTTCTGGCAAAAAATAAGCATTGTATGGTGGGGTATCAACAGACCGTACTCACCGTTGCCCAATTAAGGACCATTAGGTCTAGGTGCAGCGACTCTAATAGCACCCGCTCTTTTTTGGTGATCCGGGGAACCCAAAGCCGGTAGGTAACTCGCTCTGCTAGGATATGAAACCGTGAGTAGGCATCTGCGGTCAAGGAAGGTAAGCTACAATGGCAGTAGAAAGATGTTGGTCACATACCCCAAAACCCTACGCAATAACCCACTGGGATTTCGTTTAGGAGGGGGAGCGACAGGAAACCCTTGGCTAAGCGGCCGCCGTTGATCTCGAAAAAGTTGTCCCCGTTGATAAAGCAGGGTATAGCTAAATCAAACGTCCTTCGCTGCAGAGTATGGTACTCCACAGTGAAGGTTTTGCGAGGGTGTCGGAACGGGATACAGGTGAGCATAGTGGGGGTTGTGGAGGAGAGGGAACGGTATCAACATGTAAAGGAGGAGCAGTTCATATCCCACCGCCTACCCGCGGAATTGAGCTTTTAGACGGCGCTCAGCGTGATTCTGGCTGTAAATGCACAATTTCTCACCCACCAGAGCAAATTTGAGAAATCCGCAACCGAAGAATTGTCCGTACCCACCTCAGGTGTATATATATATTTATATATATTAACTTGTAACCTGTCCTCGAACCGGAAACACTCCAATCTCTGGCTGGCAGTGACTGATTATGTGATCAGAAACAACTGTCGCCTCT
Organism: Ceratobasidium sp. C01; assembly: GCA_025200755.1. Classification (NCBI taxonomy): domain Eukaryota; kingdom Fungi; phylum Basidiomycota; class Agaricomycetes; order Cantharellales; family Ceratobasidiaceae; genus Ceratobasidium; species Ceratobasidium sp. C01. Next base: position 11,308 of record JANWGL010006922.1, on the reverse strand, counting down.
TTGCTTATCAATGTATATACACCCGGGAATGTATAGATTGAGTAGCAGGATCAATCAAAGAAGCGCCTAGACCGACCGAGGATCGACAGGGATCAACGTAGATCATCCTGGCTTAATTTACGCGTATCTTCGACATCCATCTGAGCTCAAGCCATCCCCAATCCACCCCCAATCCATTCCAATCCTCGCCAATCCACGACTATCCCGGAGGAATGTCTCTCCACTCTGTCTCCAACGCCGAGGCGACCTTCTACTACAGCGGCATTTCTCCAACGCCGCCTAAGTTGGTTTACCGCACGGGTAGCGATGCTCGGCCCTTCGTCATGCCCAAGGGCCCCGAGGCGTACCGGCTGCTCAAGGAGGTGCGTGGCGTCTACGGTCACAAGCTGAACCTCGTCTGGGGCACGGTTGGGCCCAAAATCTGCGACCTACTCGATGCTCTGCAGCTGGCCTGGACCACTGTCGACGGCGTCCGTTTCCTTGCCGATGCTGCCAACGAGGACGAGGGCAAGCGGACGGTTGGCCCGGTCGTCATCTGGATCGGCGTCCGGCCCGGCTCGCTCGAGGGAGAAGCGGCCTTTAACGCGGCCAACGACATCCTGAGCATCCTCAAGCAGTTCAATATCGACGACGTCGAGGTCGAATTCCGCGAGTCTCTCTACCACCGCTCGGTTGGCCCTGCGCTCCTCAAGTCGGTCTCAAACCTGCACAACACTGTTGACGTGCGCGGGCCCCTAACCACTGCCCTTGGGCTGTCCATCTCGGCCGTGGACCGGCCCAATGCGCAGGGTACCTTGACGGTCTTCTTCGCCGAGGGCGGTGATAGCACCAAGACGCTCGCCCTCACCTGCCGCCACACCGTCCTGGGGGTCGATGCCACGCACAACGACAACTACACCTTCACAGGCACTGGCACCTCAAGCAAGTACGTCCAGCTGCTTGGCACGCGTGCCTTTGACGCCCTGCTCGAGTCCATCCGCCTCCGCATCGGCCGCCATGTGATCATGGTCGAGATCCACGAGGGCGAGGTCAAGCGGCTTGAGAGGCGGCTCGAAGGCGACAACGAGGACGACGTTGCCGAGGCAAAGAAGGAGCTGAAGAAGGCCCAGGTCCAGTTGGAGGATGCCAATGAGTCCATGGTGGACCTTGAGAGGTTTTACACTACCGTTATAACTGACTGGGCTAACCCCAACCAGCGCGTCATTGGCCACATCCGCCGCTCCCCACCACTCCTCTTCGGCGTCCAACCCGGCGGCTTCACGCAGGATTGGGCTGCCATCGAGCTCGACGGGCCCAAGTTCTGCAAATTCAAGGGCAATTTCATTGATCTCGGTGCGTCTTTTGTCTAACTTTCTTCTTCTTTTTTGTCATCAACTTATTTACACACACACATCAGGTACGGACATGGACTGTGACCTCTTCACACTAAAGATGTACCCCCGCGACGACGGCCGCCCCTCGTTCAAGTACCCCGACGACCGGCTCCTCCCGCTCCGCGACATGATCTCGGAAGAACTCATGCGCGCGCCCGACATGCTCGACAACGCCAACGAACCCTGTCTGCTCGTGATCAAGAGCGGCAGCGCAACCGGCGTCACCATCGGTCGTGCTACCGGCCTCGAGTCTTTTGTCCGCGACGAAGAGACGGGCCAGCGCTCGACCGCATGGGCCGTCTACAACTACGACAGCAAGAGCGACGTCTTCTCCGCCAAGGGCGATTCGGGCTCTATGGTCGCTGATGGGCTTGGCCGCATGGGCGGCATGCTCAACGGCGGCGCTGGCAAGACCGGGTCATCTGACGTCACTTATTTCACGCCCATGTGCAAGCTCTGGCCTTGGGTCAAGGCCGAGTTCCCGGACGCCCACCTCTACCCCGAGACCATTGCCTAGGCACGCCCCTCGAATTGATCGTTGTTACCTGTAATTATTACCTTCTATGCGGACCAGTTTATTCAAATTTGCCCTCTGTTTTCCTAGCTAAAGCGTGCTCCTGATGCGTGACGCCTCCAATTGTAGAATACTTATTCCTTTCGAATTACGATCCACTACCGAATGCAGTAAACAGTAACTCGTATGTATTAATACATGGTAGATGGACGTACCTTTGCGCATCGATTCAATTTCAACCTGTCCGCTTGATATAAGTCGGGAGAGACGACCTACCTCTTCTAAGAGAAACAATAAACTTGGCACAAGAGAGGTCATAAAACTTCCATTCGGATGAACAAGCACAAAGCGAAGAGAGCAGAGAGTATCATAACAAGCGCTAAAAGAGAGGAGAAGAGAATCATTGTATGCTGGTGTGGCGGGTTGAGAGCAGCGGTTGAGGCAGCTTAAGAGCGTACTATGCATCTTCTCTATGATCTTCTCTTTGCTTTACGAGTTTGGAAAAACGATTGACTAGATTTTCATGATTCTAGTTGTCGATCCTTCTGGCTTCGGCGACGTAGAATCGGTGCGCCACCAATCCTCGTCCTTATGGTTATTGAGCGGGCGAACCAAATGCGAATCAATAGATTAGATTTTGCCTGTATGTGTGTTACTGTACTTACACGCGGAACGGGGTGTATGCGCGTTCGATTCCTTGTGAGACGTCTAGACTGATGAGGCGCATGCACGGGTGTTTGTTCTCGGACCCTGAATCTCTGGAGCCTCTCCCCAGAAGAGCTCAGCTCAAAGCCCGGATCGTCGTGCTTGATGCCGCCCATCACCTTTCACCTAGCGGTAAACCCATGTTCTGGCGTGTTCAACGGCCACAAATGATCAAACTGAGTGTCGGAGCGACAAATGTTCGGCTACCGTACGAGCTAGAGTGAAAAGAACCTAGAATTCAATTCAAGTTAGTCGACCAGAGGAGCAGTTAAGTTAGGAGCTTTCCCCCTAAGTGGTTTTGGATGATAAATCGGGCGGGTGGTGGTGGTGCGCTCCGTGTTACTTTAGATTGTCCAGCCTGTCGTCCTGCAAGCACAAATTATACAAGCGACCAAGTATGCATGGGATTAGTCGCGCTCAGCCCATAATATATTCATTGTTTATTGCGATGACAAAACTCTGTCTCTTGGACCTTTAGACGTGGGGGACTTATCAGCGCGCTGTCAGCAAGGATAAGCGGGGGCAAACAGGTTGGCCTCGTGACTCTTGTCAATTTATAACTCTTCAGAGCGCTCTCCCACCACACTCCTACCTCCACCTCCCCTACACGAGCAAAAATGACACACTGGTACTGGGCATACTCTACTCCCTCCGAAGAACTCGTCGAGGTATTCAAGGAGTCAGGCGGCGTGTTGACTGGCTCAGCTTTCACGAACTCCGGAGAAGCAATGATCCAGGCCCAGAAATCCATCTTCTATCATCTTATGCCAGGCCGCGTGCGTGTCATTGTGAGCGCTATAGATAAGGTCGTCGGGATCACCTTCATCATTGGTCCGGACGACGTCGAGCTCGAGAGCATGGATAAGGGCTTCCTCAGCCGATGCTGGGACGTATTCCAACGGGTACCAGACCGTTGCATGTACACGGACGACCCGGAAAGGTTTAGGTTCGAGCGAGACGGCAAAGCACATGAGCTAGGGTGGTTGGCCGAGCTAGAGTAAGTCACGCCCCCTTTCCTCTTTAATATCATACGCTAAATATTACATACGTTTTTAGGTCGGACAAGAATGCAAGATGGTACTGGGAGGCGAAACGGCGCGAAGCAATTAGGGCTCGGAGAGCTAAGGCTGCCAAAACTAAGACTGGACCCGATGTCCAGGCCGATGCTGGAGCTAAAACCGAGTCGGAGGCTTCTCGTATTGCTCGAGCTTTTATATCGCAATTTTAAGGTTTTCCGCTTCATTTTTATGCCATTTAATTATTTGTTGCCATTGTACCAAAATCTTCAGCGGGAGCGTTGAATTGTGTCCGAAACTGTTGCCAGACTCGAGCGTCAGTACCCAAAACGAGCCGGTCAGGTTCCAGCTCGATTGAAGTGATCTGCGACGAAATTAATCTCATGATATTCTTCCCCATGGGTTCCCAGCCCCGCAAACTAACTACCCGTTTCAGACTGTTCTCCTCTCAACGACCGAGTGCACACACGATCCGTAACTTAGATGGCTGCTCTTTGCTCTCGCTGAGTCCATGCGAACTGTGACTCGAAGAGTTTCCAGAATGACGTCACATGTCCTGTATTATTCGACACGCTCGGCCTAACTCTACTAGCAACTTGCGTGATCCTCACGCACTACAAACACATCGCCACGTTGTTAGATTATGTTGAATTGCAGGCTTATACAACTATCGTGTTGTCAAGAATAGACACATAATGAAATACACCCAGGAGTACATTATTAGAGAATATATATTTAGGATGCCGGAGACAAAGAGCGGACGAGGACGAGGAGGTGAACGACGGGAGTCATATGAGACATATTGAATGCACGACAAGTCCAGAGATACAACTACATATTTGCCAGGAGAGACGGTTACGTTTCCGTTGTTTGTAAGTACCTTAGTAGCCCGGAGCTTCGCGTCTGTTTCCCCCATTGACCATCATATACGATCATCCGTCCTACACTATTTGGGATAGGCGGGATGATTGCTATAAGTCTAGATAATCATGTTCTCTCAAAATTGGGGCGACCCAATGCCAGTACTCCATATCGCCCGACACGTGTTTCAGGTATATGCGCGCTCAATCTTCACCACTGGACAACGCACTTATTTCAAGCAAACACAACAAGCTGGAACTAAAAAATACTATAATGTTTCGCACGTTGCTGGCCCAACTATTAAGTCGACTCGAAAATCCATACAGCCCGATCGGCTTGAGCCAACCCCGGACGCGATGCAACATAAATCAACATAAACAATAAGCAACTGTGCCCCCCCACTGCACGACGGTTCATGTACCAACGGCGGAAATGAGGGGCGCTTCCATGCGATATAAACGAGCAGTGTACTTGTCTTGGGTTGAACGACAATCCCAGGCGGGTTCGATTTAGAGATGCTAGTAAGAAGGTTTCGTGAGCGATCTTACCTGTAACTATTACCAGCTGAAATCCACAAAATCTCCAGCAGTTCATTTCAGGGGAGGTGGCCCACTTCCCCGGGTAGTACAGTATCAAGTTTCAAGGGTGGCCGCAAAATGAAATGCGGACCTTAGGATTTTGGACGTACATACCCAACGCGCTACGTGAGGGCAGAACCGAATCGTATGAGAGACACAAAGTCTAATGTTGACAAGAAAGCAGGAGAGAAGTTAGGTGGGGCTTGGTATCTATTTCGGGTATATGCACGCTCAATTTTCGTCCCACTCTGAATTACCCGCTTATAATAATTACAATAAGTTAGTGTTACACAATGCTACATTATTTTACATATTGTTGGGCGGCTACTCGATGGGTTCAAAACTCCAGACAGCTAGATCAAGTTGAGCCGACCCCGGACGCAACGCGATCTAAACCGACACGAACAATAAGCATCTACGCCATTCCACCTGCTTGACAATTAACGTACCAATGGTGGAAACGAGCGCTGCGATTGCACAATATCCACAAGCAACGCATTCGGCTCAGATCGAGCGACAACCCTAGGTGAGTCCGAGTTCAATTCAGATACGCGGGCGGACATTTCAGTAATAGGTTCTCACCTGTAGTTATCCCCCTGTACAAAAGCGAGCTGATACTCTGTAGGTGTGCTCAGCCCAAGGAGGTACTCCTTTCCCGCTATTTTTCGAACCGAGGCATACTCCCTGGTCGCAACGTTCTGAATCGTAGAATAACCATCTTCGTTCGTTTTCACAATCCACTATGAATATACTCAGCGCTAGAGCCATCATACAGAGCACGAGAACATACCCTTTGCGTATCGCCCTTGACCTCGTCGTTCGGCATGAGCCTACAAAAACGATCCGTCTCCTCTAGGGTAAGTGATAAACCCGGTAGGAGGGAAATTGTATAAGTTCCGTTTGGGAGAGCAAGCACGCAGAGAGCAAAGGCCAGTGTGATAAGTGATGAAAGAGTGGTGAAGCGAACCATCGTGTATCGGACCAGTAGTAGTGGGGGTGTTGGTTCAAGAGACTCAAGAGTACCGGTTGCGGTTGACCAAGAGCATGATATGTATCCATACTTTGATCTTCTATTCGCTTTGCAAGCTTGGGAGAAACGGTTGATTAGACTCTCGTGATTCTGGCTGTCGATCCTTTTGGCTTCGGTGACGTGAAATGCCAAGGAAGCAGCATGCCACTGGTTCTTGCTGCTGTGGCGCATGAAGCAAGCGAGCGAAACACAAATTAATAAATTAGAATTTGTCTGAACGTCGTTTACTCGCATGGGGAGCGGAATGAATGGGCAGCCCACCCTCTGATCTCGATTTTAGATTTATAATACCAGCTGTAGAACCAGCTATGAACAACCTCATACTCCAAGTACAGTTGCTTGACGAGCTTAATTAGGAAAGCGAGCCATAGACGTATTCATCTCCGGCGTAACGGCTCTTAGCGATGAAGGAAATTGCAGTGTGTCGGACTGAGGCGAACGAGGAGGTGGGATAGCTGAAACTAGTCAAGAGAGCCCCATGTTATAATCTACCGATTGCCTTGCGTGTTTGTGACGGGGGAGGGTTAGGTTTGGTAGCTTCGCCACTTAGAACATTGCTTAGGGGACGACACGATGCTGATTCCTGCGGCCTTAACGCAAGCGAGCCGAGCCCGAAGCAACACGCTTCATAATTCTAAGTGCGGTCATCTAGCCGAGTAACACTCCGGGATAGCCAACATATGCTCATGTATTACAGACTCGACAGCATATACGTTATATATTCAAACTCGGTGACAAAACTTAGGCCGCAAACGTATTTGGATTTGTATCGATTGGCATGCGATTGTTCACCTGCCTGTTCCTTTGAAGGAATAAGCCCCAGTACATTCTTAGGGCACAGGCGTGAACTGCCATGTATTAACCAATCCCATACTAGCAGTGCGCATCACCGCCTGGAACAAGCGCATCACTCAGTATTCGCACTAGTCCGCGGGGCGTTTGAGCAAGGTACGTACCCGAAGTGGTACTTTACTACTTGGGAGCTCGTAGGATGTCAGCTCGCGGTTACCCTGGTCCTCAAGGACCCTATTTGCACCTCAAATAAGCAAACTGGAGGGAAAGTGTAGAATAAGATCTCACCTGAAAGTTAAGGGCAAGGACTGCTGCAGGAGCTCCAACTGGATGGCTTGTTCTGAGCTGTCCACTGGGACAAGGAAAGCGCCACTTTTTTCGTTCAGAGCTCGCGCGTATTTCCCATACTTCACGCTCTGGAAAGTAACCGTTCCAGTCCCCGGCGTGTTTTTCACCCTCCATTGCTATGAAAATTTAGCTAACGTTGTTCGCATACCTTCGAGAAACGAGTGCACTTACTTGTTCTCCACCTGGTGTTACGTTTAGAACCGAACAAAACTGGAGTTTGTCGGCTTGCCTCAATGAGAGGTACCCCTTATTCGGTAGGTAGAGGTAGTATACTCCGTCTCTCAACGCGAGAGTACAGAGACCAAAAGCGAGAGTAACAAGTGCAGAAATTGCAGAGAAGCGAACCATTGCAAAGAGGTGAGGAGTGAGTATGCTAATGTCCTCGCACAAAGCGAGGCCGTATTTATACTGTCTTTATTCGGTTTCATTTAGCTTGTCTAACGAATTTTTAAAGCTGGGACCGAGAGACGATCTCGCAGCTGTCGAACGGCGAGTTCTGTGGCTTCACTATCGAAGAGCTAACCTGTGGCACTATATTTTTGGAAGCGAAATTCAGTTCATGATTGTCGATCTGATGTGGCATGTGCTCGTCTAGGTGCATTTAGCGCGCGTGAGCTCCATCTATTATTCGTAAGGCTACGGAAGCGAACTTACTCCAAGCGCATACATGCAGCTCGTTAGGTTACGAGGGCGGGTGCGGAACCGGAGCGTAATTTGGAAGCCCAAATTGCCTATTCAGCTCAGCGCTGCATAACGTCAAGCATATTGGCTAATTTGTCTTCACCCTAGCCACTTAAAAACTCCTTTGACAACCTCAGATTCGTCGTTTCTCGCATGCAATAATGTTCGACCAGTTCTGGGGTTATTTGGTCTCATGTGAGGAATTGATCGAAATATTCCTTAGCGCACGCGGCGTACTCGGTCCTACGGTGGGGTCCAAGTAGCACACACGGGGTGCCAAGCTCGAGGATCGATCAGCAGGTATCTCGTGCCAAGGAAAATACAGACTATCCTTATGGAGCCGTGGATGTTTATAACTGGGCTAGACAATATCGGGCTCGAAGATATAGATCAGCGTTTGTAGCGTCGATAATGGGACATGTTTCTTCGAAATCCAGATCGGCTCATGTACATAGATGACCCGGAAGCGTACACGCTCGACCGTGATGGAGGAATCCACACGCTACACTATCTCGACATAAAGTATGTTATTGTTTTGACACGCCATCCTCCCGCTTTGGTGATATACTGGTACACTAAACGACCACTTATGTGGGTCGGAAGAATCCACAGAGTAGAACTACAGGGGTAGGTAGTAGGGACGACTAACAGGGAATGCTGCAAAAGGCCAGTTGAGCCCCTAATCACTAGTGCTGCGGTAATTGGTTCTTAGCGAGGTAACGCTCGTTATACCATACTTTGATCGCTTGCTATATCTTACGTATCTATGTTCCGACTTAAACAAATATACCTATTAGTTGAAATTAAGAGTTTTAGAACATCTCATTTTATTTATTACGCAAAGCGCAAACCATGGAGGTTTGGTAAACAGTTTCGCTCGTATTCTTTTGCTCTTTAACCAGGACTCGACTTCTCAGCTCAGCTCCGAACAAGTTACGATACTTTCCGTTCCAAGAGTGTAAATTTCTTTGTTTTAGAATGATTGGCGACCATCCTACCTAGCTTGACATTTGGACCTCAAGTGATAAGAGCTTGGTCAATAATTGCATACTAAGGTAATCAATGAGCACGCAATGGCCACTCACTACTACCTCTGAGAGCTCGTTCTTGTAGCATATTACTTTTAACCCTCCCTTGCTCGCATACACGCTAAAATGTCCCACTGGTTCTGGGGTTATTTGATTTCTCATGAAGAACGGGTCAAGACCTTCCTAGCCGCAGGTGGAAAACTCAATGCGGCAGCAGAGCTCCAGAGAATACACGCGGAACGACAAGCTCGACGAGCCATCTTTTACTGTCTGATGCCAGGCCGCCTATGAACGACTCTCAACATGGTAGGCGATGTCGATGGTATAATCTTTATCATTGGTCCGGACGATGTCGAACTCGAGTGCATGAATAGATGCTTCCTTAGTCGATGCTGGGACATGTTCCAGCGAAGACCAGATCGATGCATGTACACGGACCACCCAGACCAGTTTACCTTCGAACGGGATGGAGAGACACACGTACTAGACTACCTCGACTACGTGGATTATGTCCCGTCTGAACACTCATCCTTTGTAGATCAGACAAATCCGCAACGTGGTACTGGGAGGAAAAGCATCGTCAAGAAATAAGAGCGCAGCAAGCCAAAGCTTCCAAGACTCCTGAATCTAAGACTGACGCCGACGCCGAAATCAAACCCGTGACAGAAGCCGTCAGCCCTTCTCGGGCATTTTTATCGCAATTTTGATACTTGTATGCGTTTTGCCGTATCTTGTATTTCCTCGTCGTTGATTAAGGCGGATTTTTGTGCCCCAACCCGTATAGAAACGAACTCGAAACTGTTAATCGAGGTCGTATGGTCCGCGCGAAATTCTGCCTCCACATACCAATACGTGTCACTTGTATTATATTCTATTGGCTCGTTCTGGTATAGACTAAACGATTGCTCTTGGGTTATGTTTTAGTGCACGAATGAAGGTTGGCGATTGGACCTTTCAGCCCGCCGCCAACGACCACATAAATACAAATACGCCGGCTCTCTACTGGTCCAACCACGACAACTTCAAAGCTCCTATCTCTAGCGTACCAATCTCTAACGCCCCCCTCCACAAGCGAAAATGAAACACTGGTACTGGGCTTACTTTACTCCCTCCAAGGAACTCGTTGAGATCTACAAGGAGGCTGGCGGCAAATTGTTTGGCTCAGCTCTGAGAGACGCCGGACAAGCGGTGATGCAGGCTCGGAAGGGCATCTTCGCCCATATCATGCCAGGCCGCGTGCGCGTTACTATGAACTACGTAGTAGATGGCGACGTCGGGTTCGCTTTCATCATTGGCCCAGACGACGTCGAGCTCGAGAGCATGGATGGGCGCTTCCTCAGCCGATGCTGGGACATATTCCAACGAGAACCAGACCGCGTCATGTACACGGACGAGCCAGATCTATTTAGGTTCGAGCGAGACGGGAAAGTACATGAGCTATTTTGGATGGGGGTGGGAGAGTACGCTCTGTCTCTTGTTGCCTTTTATATCATACGCTAAGCATTTACGTGCATTTTAGATCGGACAAAACTGCGGAATGGTACTGGGAGCAGAAGCGCTTACAGGAAGCCAGGGCTCGGAGGGCCAGGGCTGAACCAGACACCGAGTCGGCAGCTTGTCGCGCCGCTCGAGCCCGTTTATCACAGTTTTGATATTTATCTATGCTATTGCTGTATTTCGTTACCGATTGATTGTTCTGGAATCACTCGTGAAAGTATCAAGCTGTGTCCGAAACCGTCGCTAGAATCGACCACCGACTGCCCCAAATAGACAGGCTCGATGGCGGAACAACTTCTCCAAAAAAAGTTGGCCAAAAGGCTTACACTCTAACAACCTTAAATCAAGCTGTGGTGTTGAGCCCTCACATGGTAGAGCCACGTGCGTTCACTTTTCACGCGCAAGTAACCAAATCGTCGTTCTGATTTATATAAATCTCGCAAGAAAAAGGAGAAAAAAAGTATCGAGTAAACACAGCAATCAAACTAGATAGTACTACCACCTCCCTTCACTTCAAAAGAAAGAAAGACCACATCACGCAAAGCGACGACAAAACCCAAGAATTCACATCTCCATCTGATCATCTTCTTTCCCCTTCTCGCCAGATCTTTCTCGTTCCCCGTCCGAAGAGGCGTTGTGGTACGCCGGCACGCCTCGGTCCTGCAACAATTACAATCACGGGAGGTGGCGCGTCAACCGTTGCCACCAGTGTCCAGAACTGGTACGGGACCCTGCGCGCTTGCCGTCCGAACTGCCCCGCGACGAGCTCGAGGGGGAGGGAGCCTTGGGTGGAGGAGTGGGAGAGGGAGCGGTAGGGGCGGAGGAAGTGGCGGGAGCAGAAGTAGGAGCGGGGGCAGGAGCAGGAGCAGGGGCGGGAACAGGAGC